>CM051263.1:59691306-59736306 GCA_027921565.1 Artemia sinica
TTTATCGTTACAGTCATGGGCTTCGTTTCGAGGGGGCAAGGGGGCAATTGCCTCCCTCAATAATTTGGAGAAAACAAATTATTATATAGCCCATGCCCCTTGACTATCGGGATATGGAACCCTCCTGCCCTCCCCCAAAAAAAATGCTGGAGTTACGCCCCTGGTTACAGCATCACATAATAATTGTCCTAATGGTCAGGTTGAGTGAGGAGGGGAGAGACCCGAAAACTAAATAAAATTTTTGAGAAATGCTGTTGCTGACTATCAATTTCTCAGCTGATCCTCCAACTTAGAAACGCTCGGTACATACGTATATTTTTTTTTTTTTTTTTTTTGGGGGGGGGGGATGTTCCCGTTAGGACGGCATGGGGAACTCATTAAGATTATGAAAAGAGAGTTGAACTATATGAAACTGGATAATATGGAGAACACCGTAAATGTAATCATGAGATCTCGTGGAGTCCAGGGGTGGAGCCGCTGCGTACACTTGCGATTGACTTCAAAAAGCATTGACTTCAAAAAGCTCAAAAAGCAAGGCCGTACCCAGAGGGGTGGTTAGGGGGGTTTGACCCCCCCCCGAAATGTTTGTCTGACTCGTAAAAACCTAACAAAATGGATATAAGCAAATTTTGTAAGCGTTTTTTAAGGATTTTTTGTGTGTAACCCCCCCCCCCCCACGAAATTCTTTTTGAGTAAAACCCCCTCCGAAAAAAAATCCTGGGTACGTCCTTGTCAAAAAGTATTAATTTGAGATTCAAGTCGCTAAAGTCGATAATGAAAAGCCAAATATCCTTTTTTTAATCATTAGACTCAAAAGACGATTGACCAGATTATTTTTTTGGTTGTTGTCAACACTGGGCATAAAAACTCAGTTAAAACCGAAAATTCAATGGAAGTTTCTTTGAAATAAAAAAGACCACATTTTCAGAGGTTTAAAGTATCGACAAAATTACGCTGGTGTATTATAATATAAAAGAGCTAATTACTAGTGTGATTAACACCTAAATATAATGCCATTTATACTCATTTAAATATAATACCATATAATAATTCTATATAATTCTATTTATATCGGAAAATTGTCAATCCAAATTTTGAGATAACCATTTTGTTCAACGTAGTTGAAAGTTCTAGAAACTAGGTCTTTGAGGATGACAACACCCCAAGAGTCCTCAGGGCAAGGGTTGTGAGTTATGCCCTGGGGGCATATAAGGTTTTTATAGAACACGTTGTCGTAGAAACTTCAAAAAGGGCTCATTCGATTGGAAAATGAAATGGCTAGTACCCTTTTTAATAGTCTAAAGTGATTGGAAGGCAACTAGCGCCCCTTCCACGCCCACCATTTCCCCAAACACATCTAAAAAAATTTTGAGATTGCCAATTTGTCCCACTACGTTCAAAGTTCAATAAATTATACTTTTGAGCAGGACACACCCCCCCCCCACAGTCTTCAGGGCAAGGGTTATAAGTTATGCCCTGTGGGGCATATAAGGTTTTTATTGAAATCGTTGTCGTAGAAAACTTGAAAAAGGGCTCATTCGTTTTGAAATTCAAAGGGCTAGTGCCCTTTTTAATAGTTGAAAGTGATTTGAGGGCAACTAACCCCCCTCACACGCCCACCTTTCCCCAAACACATCCAATCAAAATTTTTAGATAGCCATTTTATTCAATGTAGTTGAAAGTTTTGGAAATTATGTCTTTAAGGATGAAAACCCCTCCCCCCACAGCCCTCAAGGCAAGGGTTGTAAGTTATGCCTTGGGGGCATATAAAGTTTTTATTGAAAGCAAGGTCGTAGAAACTTCAAAAGGGCTCACTCAAGTAGAAATTGAAAGGGCTAGTGCCTTTTTTAATAGTTGAAAGTGATTGGATAGCGACTAACGCCCCTCTCACGCCCACCATTTTCCCAAACACATCCAATCAAAATTTTGAGATATCCATTTTGTTCAACATAGTTGAAAGTTCTGAAAATTAGGTCTTTTAGGACGATAACCCCCTCAGAGCCCTCAGTGCAAGGGATGTAAGTTATGCCCCAGGTGCATATAAGGTTTATATAGAAAGTTGTTCTAAAATTTTAAAAAGGGCTAATTTAATCGGAAATTAAAATTGCCCTTTTTCATAGGCAGCGCAATCGCGGTGCCTAAGTAAAGAAAGATGTTGGCACAATTTATTATTTTGTTTTCCATAACAGGGCACTTCGTATCGAAGGAGTTGTCGTAGAAACTTCGAAAAGGGCTCATTCGATTGGAAATTCGAATGGTTAGTGCCCTTTTCAATAGTCGAAAGTGATCGGAAGGCAGCTAACACCCCTTCCACGCCCACCATTTCCCCAAACACATCCAAAAAAATTTTCAGGTAGCCATTTTGTTCAGCGTAGTTGATTCCAAATAGAAATTATGTTTTTGAGCAGGACACTCCCCCAAAACCGTCAGGGAAAGGGCTGTAAGTTATGCCCTGGGGGTATATAAGGTTTTTTTATAGAAAGCGTTGTCGCAAAAACTTCAAAAAAGGCTCGTTAAATTGGAAATAAGGGTTAGTGCCATTTTTAATAGTCGAAAGTGACTGGAAGGCAACTAACACCCCTCCCACGCCCACCATTTATCCAAACACAAACAATCAAAATTTTGAGATAGCCATTTTGCTCAAAGTAGTTGAAAGGTCCGGAAATTATATCTAAGAGGATAACACTCCCCCACAGCCCTCAGGGTAGGGGTCATAAGCTATGCCCTGGGGGCATATAAGGTTTTCATTGGAAGCTTTGTCGTAGAAACTTGAAAAAGGGATCATTCGATTGGAAATTCCAAGGGTTAGTGCCCTTTTTAATAGTCGAAAGTGATTGGAGGATAACTAACACCTAACTCACACCCACCATTTCCCCAAACACATCCAATCAAAATTTTGAGGTATTCATTTTGTTCAAAGTAGTTGAAAGGTCCGGAAATTATATCTAAGAGGATAACACTCCCCCACTGCCCTCAGGGCACGGGTTGTAAGTTATGCCCTGGGGGCATATAAGGTTTTCATTGGAAGCTTTGTCGTAGTAGAAACTTGAAAAAGGGCTCATTCGATTGGAAATTCAAAGGGCTAGTACCCTTTTTAATAGTCGAAAGTGATTGGAGGGCAACTAACACCCCTCTCACGTCCACCTTTTCCACAAACACATCAAATCAAAATTTTGAGGTAGCCATTATTCCAACGTAGTTAAAAGTTTTAGAAATTATGTTTTTGAGGATGATAACCCCCTCAGAGCTCTCGGGGTAAGGGTTTTGAGTTATGCCCTGGGAACATATAAGGTTTTTATAGATAGTGATGTTGTAGAAACTTCAAAAAGGGCTCATTCGATTGGAAATTAGAAGGGCTTGTGCCCTTTTTAATAGTCGAAGTGATTGGAGGATAACTAACACCCCTCTCACACCCAACATTTCCCCCACACACTTCCAATCAAAATTTTGAGGTAGCCATTTTGTTCGACGTAGTTAAAAAGTTTGGAAATTATGTTTTTTAGGAGGACCCTCCCCCACAGCCCTCAGGACATGGGTTGTAAGTTATGCCCTGGGGGCATATAAAGTTTTTATAGAAAATGTTGTCGCAGAAACTTCAAAAAAGGCTCGTTCGATTGGAAAAAAGGGCTAGTGCCCTTTTTAATAGTCGAAAGTGATTGGAGGGCAACTAATCCCCCTCTCACGCCAACCTTTTCCCCCTAACACATACAGTCAAAATTTTGAGATAGCCATTTTGTTCAACGTAGTTAAAAGTTCTAGAAACTAGGTCTTTGAGGATGACAACCCCCAAGAGCCCTCAGGGCAAGGGTTATAAGTTATTCCCTGGGGGCAAATAAGGT
Source organism: Artemia sinica (assembly GCA_027921565.1). Lineage (NCBI taxonomy): Eukaryota > Metazoa > Arthropoda > Branchiopoda > Anostraca > Artemiidae > Artemia > Artemia sinica. The sequence goes on from CM051263.1 coordinate 59,695,146, forward strand.
TTTCAAAGAAAGTGTTGTCGTAGAAACTTCAAAAAAAGGCTCATCTGATTGGAAATTGAAATGGCTAGTGCCCTTTTTAATAGTCGAAAAAGATTGGAAGGCAACTAACACCCCTCCCACGCCCACCATTTATCCAAACACATCCAATCAAAATTTTGAGATAGCCATTTTGTTCAAAGTAGTTGGAAGTTCCAGAAATTATATCTAAGAGTATAACACTCCCCCACAGCCCTCAGGGTAAGTGTCGTAAGTTATGCCCAGGGGGCATATAAGGTTTTAATTGGAAGCTTTGTCGTAGAAACTTGAAAAAGGGCTCATGTGATTGGAAATTGAAATGGTTAGTGCCCTTTTTAATAGTCGAAAGTGATTGGAGGGCAACTAACCCCCCTCTCACGCCCACCTTTTCCCCAAACACATCCAATCAAAATTTTTAAACGGCCATTTTTGCAACATAGTTAAAAGTTTTAGATATTAGGTCTTTGAGGATGATAACCCCCTCAGCGCCCTCGAGACGCTGAAGTCTCGAGGCGCTAAATGAAACCCAAAACGAACAGAAATTACAATAAATAACCGAGTCAAACTCAAAAAGAGCAGAAATTAACGTAAGTTGGGCTCAAAACCCCTGTGCCTTCACAAGGCCGGAACATAATTTGAACTTTACTGAAAAAATATAAATGTTTTTACTATTATAACTTTAATAAATCAAATAATATTAACATTTTGATTACTAAATATTAGTATATGTATATTAAACTGACAATGCACATTCATTTGTATTTTTATTTCATTAAAGTGCAAGTTTTGTTCTGGCCTTGGAAAGGCATAGGGGGTTTTAAGCCCAACTTACGTTAATTTCTGCTCGTTTTGAGTTTGACTCGGTTATTTATTGTAATTTCTGCTCGTTTTGCGTTTCATTTATTTATCGATGCTGATTTGTGGTAGTTTCACGCTTGGTAGATTATTTGATTTTATTTTTGCTCATTTTTTTTGTTTAATGGAGTTCTTTACTTTTCTTTGAAAAACTTATTTTGTGGAAAAAGTTTTTTTTAATTAATCAAAATAAAAACATGTTTGGTCTACAGAGTCTATTTCAAGTCAATTTATAACTGAAAACCTAGGCTTATTAAGATTTATCTTTTTGTTCTTAAAAAACTTATGAAGTTTTTTGGGCATGTTGAACCGCGATAGTAAATAAGCGAAACTATTTAGTTCAATTTGATCACGCTTTTCTTTCTTAAAATTTAAGCACTAACGACCTGTTGATTCCCAAAGACAACTACAACTTCAAGGAAAAGCTACACCTTCTTAAGGGGGTTCGATACCTCAAAACTATTTTGTAAACCTCACCGTAGGCTGACCGTCTCAAAGATAAGGGGCCCATTAGAGAATTCTCTCGGGTGACTAGCTGCCATTGAGAGCATTGAAAATCTGTAGTTTCACTATGAAACCCGATTAAAAAAACAGTGAAATTTTATATCCCCTATGTAACTAAGGTTTTCAATAAAAGAGGGTAACACCACAGGGAACTCTCAAAGCAGCCAAATTACTCAAATGATCTTTTTTTTGGACTGATTTTTAGTGTTGTCTTAGCAGGTATGCCAGAAAATATTTTGTCCCTGCCTTTTCCTGAACTTTAAACAGAACTCAGTTTAATCGAAAAAAAATTCACACTTATAATGACGTAAGGTTCATTAAAACTGAATATTTCTATCTCCGGCACGAAACGAAGAAGGTAAGTAGTTTGTCTAAGATTTCTGTGAAAGCAGGAGTTGGCTTTTAATTTTTTTGGTTATTCACCCTTTATGGTATCGAATCTGCTGAAGCAGTTTGGTTTCATCTGTTTATGGCTGCTTATTTGCGGATTTTTCACCCGCGTTTTTTTTTTCAAATTTGACGTTCAATGCTGCCAAAAATTGCATAACTACATCTGTAAGTCTTTTTCATCATATTAAACTAAACTCCCGATTTTTCCTAATTTTGTTTTAGGTAGGCTATATATTTTTTTAAGGTATATTTGATTGTGTAATTTTCCGCTTAACCGATTCAAACAATCAGATTACGTTTTCACTGTCCTTGGTAATTCAAGAGCGTAACAGAAGCATTGTGGATAGACCTTCTGTGAATTTATGTATATTTAACGGATTAGAGTTCAAATTTAAAAATATTAAGTTTGTTTTTTTGTAGCTAAAGGAAAAAATCCTTTTAACGTTCCTTTCTTCTTTTTTTCAGATTCTGATGAGAATTAAACTCTGATGGACTACTACCCTACAAGTCAGTGACTTGTCTGAGTATGACATATTGTCATCTAAGTTCTTAAGATGCTAAAACCACAGATTATCTATTAGGTTTCACCAGATATCTCACTCCTGGCAAAATACGTGGGTCGACCTGTTCCTCAATTACATTGGCTATCAAACAAAGCTTGCCCGCCCGCACAATTTCGTGAAATGTCATCGGACTGAATTGGATAACGCTCCGCCTGCTTAATGTCATTGGGCATCGTCAACCTTTAGGAAGCCAAGTTATCTGATAGGATGGCTCTCAAGGTTAGCAAAAATATTGAAGTGAGAAATCTGTGTAAGCGTAAATAATTCGTGCTATAAATATATTAACAAAAAAAGCACTAAAGTGTGATTTATATAAAAAAAAATGCAAAAGTTTATTGTGTGTTCAATCTCACGGCGTATTTAGCTTGCTATTTGATTGTTATTTATTTTATCTATTAATTGTTTTTATTATGTTATTCTCTATGTTGAAATTTTGATTAGCGTATACATTATTTTGTTGTTTCTAGAGTTGAAGATGCAGTGATATGTAAGGTTTTTAGAAGTTAAATTAAAGTGATGCTAAGAATGTGTGTCTCTTATATTTTCATAATAAGAAGGTTAATATTTATGCTGGTGTCACGTCATATTCTCCCGCAAGGAAGATGAGATTCGTCAAGGTTGCAGATAGTCACCTCCATTCCAAAAATAGATCAAAATAGCAATAAAAAGTCTATGAATCGTTAAGCGCCAGGAAGAGCTGATGAAGCTCGCGTCTTGCTACAAGTACAAGTATGTATGTGAGTTGAACGGGGATGTTGGGCTGTTACTACAGGCCAAAGCTCTTGGGGCCTGAGATGACCATCTAACCTAAGACAACCTCCTTGCTATATTTTATACTATCAATTCGTTGTTAATTCGTCTATCGTTAAGACTGCAGATTTGTTAGTAAGTATACTGCTACAGTATGCTAACAGTTAGTTTTGTATACGATTATACTTTTTTTCTCATATTAAAAGCTTTGCTGGTACTTCTCTTTCAAGTTTCACGTGAAGTTTTGTCATGATATTTTGCTACTTCATTTTTGTCTTAGGCAAAACTAAAAAGCAGACCATATTCAAACAAATGCCATAGCTAGGCTAATGGTAATGGATGCCACAACCGAAAGTAAAACTAACAACCATTACAATATTTTCTTTAATATTCAGACGACACATTTCGGGTCTGTGACATTAGAAAGAGGAAAGCGTTTATCTTTACTCAATTGCTTTGGAAGCATTCCTAGCTTGACATTAACTGATTTTGCCGCATTTTTATTTCGTTTATTCACTTTCAAACAATTCGTTACCACGAACTATAAGTAAGGAGCAACGTTGCTCAATAGTAACGGAAACTCGAGAAAAACGGAATTTTGATATTAAATGATATGTCATAAGAATTGGCGTATTATGTTAATTCCAAATATTTCAGTTTCATTAAGTTTAGTGTTACCCATCAAAGGCTAGGAGCCTGAGAAATGTTGCTGATTTAAAAAAGAGGGAAAACATCCCCTAAAAGTCAAAGAATCTGAATGAAAATCACACCGTCAGATTCAACTTATCAGAGAACCCTACTGTATTGGTTTCAAGCTCCTATCTCCAAAAATGTGGAATTTTATATTTTTGCCAGAAGTAAGATCACAGATGCTTGTTTATTTTATTATTATTTTTTTTCGCAGGGGTGATCGTATTTACCCAGTTGTCCTAGAATATCGGGAGAGGGCTCATTCGAACAGAAATTAAAAGTTCTAGCACCCTTTTATAAGTGGCCAAAAATATTGGAGGCAATTAGACCCCCCCTCACATACCCCTTTTACCCAAAATCATCCGATCAAAATTTTGAGATAACCATTTTGTTCAGCATACTGGAAAGGCCCAATAACTATGCAGGTGGAGATAATATGGCCCTCTTCAGCCCCTGAGGAAAGGTCTTTAATTTATAAAATTTGCCCATTCTTTTACGTATAGTATTTGTTATTGGAAAGTATACATACATTTTTCGAGTGGGGTGGGGGGTGAATTTTCTGCTCGGGGGATTTTTTACGGAGAGAATTTTCCATGGGGAGGGAAATTCTCAGGGGGAGAACCTTTCAGGGGAATTTTGCATAGGGGGAATTTGCCAGAATTCATATACGAAATTCGTTTTATATGTCGTGTTTTGTCTTTGCCGACTCAATTTTACGCGTGGAGATGTTAAGGGTAATTATCCAGGGTAAATTTTTACCAGGACTGAATTGTCTAAAGGATGTTTCCGTAAGGAGGGGGAAAGTTTCCGCAGAGGTGGAGCCAGTTTTCCTGGCACTATTTAAAAAACGGTCAGAAATTAAATAAAAAAAGTTCTTTCAAATGAAATTAAGGAACGACACTAAAACTTGTAACGAACAGAAACTAATACGTATATGAGAGGGGTTGCCCCCTCCTCAAAACCTCGTTTTTTACACTAAATCTTGAATTTTGTCCCAATTCTTTAAGAACGACTAAAAAAAAACAAGGGTCGTTTATTTAGAACAATAAGAAGCTTTTTTAAAAGTACTAAAAAAACTTTAGCGTAAAGAGCGAGGTGCTGAGGAGGGGCAATCCGTCTCATATTAAATATAAAAAAAAACTAGTTTTTTTTTCAACTGAAAGTAAGGAACGACGTTAAAACTTAAAACGAACAGAAATTATTTCGTATATGAAAGGAGCTGTCCCCTCCTCAATACCTCGCTCTTTACGCTAAAGTTTGAATCTGTCACACAACTTTATTTTTTAAAACAATAAAAAACTTTAGCGTAAACAGCGAGGTATTGAGGAGGGGACAGCGCCTTTCATATACGGAATAATTTCTGTTCGTTTTAAGTTTTAACGTCGTTCCTTACTTTCAGTTTAAAAAAAAAACTTGTTTTTTTTTATTTAATTTTTGAACATTTTTGAATTAATGCAGGTTTTGATTTTGGCTCACCGTACATGAATAATTAAACAAAATTTGAATATTAATTTTACTTTTATTTGGTTAAATGGCTTTCTCGAAACCTGTTTAATTTTATTTACGAACGTTTTTATTAGTAATAAATATACGTAACTAACGAATTAACTTACGTAACGAACTTCTATATTCATATATTTTAATACGTAGATTAGGGGGTTCGCCCCCTAGTCAGTACCTCGCTCTTTAAGCTAAGGTTCGAATTTTGTTCCAATTCTTTAAATAACCGCTTAATCACAAAAACTGTTAATTAGAATAAATAGCTCTTATGAAAGTACTAAAAAAATCTTTGGCTTAAAGAACGAGGCATTGACTAGGGGGTGAACCCAATCATATACGTAATATTTTCTGTTCATTTTAAGTTTTGATGTTGCTGCTTACTTTTAGTTGTAAAACTTGTTTTTTTTATAGTTTAATTTCTGATCTTTTTTTTTAAATAATGCTGGGAAATCTGGCGTTCCCTTCATAGCAATGTCCATTCCCCCATGAAAACTTCCTTCATGGAAAGTTCTTCCCACATAACCCCCGACCCACCCCCCCACTACCAGAAAAAATCCCCCCTTGAAAACGTCTGTATACTTCCCAATAACCAATACTATATGTTAACATTGGGTAAAGTTCATAAATTTCAGCCTTCCCCCCGAGGACGTCGGGGGATTAAGTCCTCATGAAAGACATAGTTATCATATTTTCGACCATGCTGAACAAAATGGCTATCTCAAAATTTAGATCGGGGTGACTTTGGGAAAAAATGAGCGTGGGAGGGGGCCTAGTTGCCCTCCATTTTTTCTGTCACTTAAAAAGGGCACTAGAACTTTTAATTTCCGTTCCAATGAGCCCTCACACGATATTCTAGGATCACTGGGTCGATACGATCACTCCTGGAAAAAAAAAAAAAAAAAAAAAAAAAAAAAAAAAAAAAAAAAAAAAAAAAAAAAAAAAAAAAAAAAAACACATCCGTGATCTTTCTTCTGGGAAAAAATGCAAAATTCCACATTTTTTGTAGATAGAAGCTTGAAACCTCTACAGTAGGGTTCTCTGATACGCTGAATATGATGGTGTGATTTTCAGTGAGGTTCTATAACTTTAGGGTGTCTTTCCCCCTTTTTTTTTTTTCGAAAAACAGCCAATTTTTTTCAGGCACGTAACTTTTGATGGATAGGACTAAACTTGATGAAACTTATATATTTGAAATCAGCATTAAAATCTGATTCTTTTGATGTATCTATTGGTATATAAAATCCTGTATTCTAGAGTTTCGGTTACCACCTGAGCCGGGTCGCTCCTTACTTACAGTTCGTTACCACGAACTGTTTGATACGTATTAATTTTCGTTCGTTTTAATTTTTAATGTTACTCCTTACTGTCAGTTGAAAAAAAAAATGCTTTTTATTTATTTAGTATCCGTTTTTCGTCTTTAAACGCGTCACAAAAATCAAAACAAAATCCGTGTGGACTTTTTACAACACTGTAAAAGCAGCGAATTTTCTTTAAGCTACCACACTCGTTTGTGCTGACTACTTTGACACTCTTCACTTCACTGTGCTGACACTCGTTTGTGCTGACTACAGAAGATGATGTCTCGTTCAAGCCATAATCTTATCTTAAAGTAGTCACCAAATAATAGAATGATACAGAATATCTTTAAATTCTGATTCTCTTTCTTCGGGCAAGTTTTTGAAAATGTTTGTTATTGACGTTTTTTTTGCCATTCACGCTTTTACTAATTCTGAAAAGGTTTTGCAATATATGTCGATTTCATGAAGATACAGAAACTTTGCTCTTCTTAAAGAGATAGAATAGAATATGAATAATGAAACAATTGACCATTGCCTATTTGAATGTAATATGCTGACGTCTGCACAACATACCTTGCTTTGTAAACTGTTAAAATACTTCAAACACCACAAAATCCCACTATCAGCCAAGAGCCTAGCCAACTATACCTGCACACAGAGCATAGAAATCGACATCTATCATCTTATATTTGAACTCCTAGAGTCAAAAGATCTGCTGAAAGATATCTGAATATATCTAATAAATATGAGGCAATCAAGCCAGTAGGTCTGTAGCCCACAGAGTGAAGCAAAATTAAAAGGGCTAAATAGTTTTACTGAAAAGCCGCCCGCCTGCTGTTAAATAGAAGAAGAAGAAGAAGAATTGAAATTTATAATTGTATTAAAAATCATATGGTTTTTTGGATTTATTTTATATTTATCCCTCAGTTTTATTAACAGATAAAGTTATCTCTGTAAATACCGTCGTCGAAACATTTCACTCCAGTCTTAAGTATGATGGATCGAATATTATAATTCCTAAATCTAAATTTAAAAAATTTCAAACCGGCCAATTTAGGGGAAAAGGCCGAAAATTGGGAATTTTATGGGTAAAGTTCAGCGTTATTTAAGTAAAATTTACACATTCTATTCCCTGCTACTACAAAAAAGTTTAAAAGTGAAACAAGTGACGGTCAGTAAAGGAAGGAGGCAACTGCGTCTTTGTTGATAAGAATTTCATTTTACATTTGCATTTGCGTATTTTTCTAGTTCAGTATAATTTTTCTATGGGGTAGTCAGGGGCGTAATTTCATCAAAATCCCGGGGGGGGGGGGTCAAACAAGAGCCAATTTTCCCAAAGCAAGTGAAAATGACCAAGTGAAAAATGAAAAAATAACCATATAGTACCATAAAGACATAGCTATACTAAAGAAAACTGATCTGTTTCTGTGAATACTTGAATTATGTAGACCTATGTTAGTTTTGACAAGATTTTTAGAGACACTAAATTTCAGCTGGGGGTCAAACTGGGGTCTGGAGTAGGTAGCTGCTCCCCAGCCCTATAGCAAATTACGCTCATGGGGTAATTCTCACACTTGCCACCTGACTCATTTTCTATTAGCACTCAACCTCATTAATTAGTTTCCATCAGAAAACATTACCACTTTGAATTACTACAAAAAAAATATTTGAAGGTCAAGGTAGCCATTGAGTTACTCAAGCACGGGATTGATAAGAACAATACAGAAGTCAGCATACCTCTTTTTAGAGGTATGCTGAACCTCTTTATTAAGGCAAGAAAAACTCTATTAATGCAACATATCAAACAGTTCGTGGTAACGAACTGTAAGTAAGGAGCGACCCGGCTCAATGGTAACCGAAACTCTAGAAAACGGGTTTTTGATACCAATAGATATATCAAAAGAATCAGATTTCAATGCTGATTTCAAATATATAACTTTCATCAAGTTTAGAGCTACCCATCAAAAGTTACGCGCCTGAGAAAATTTTGGCTGATTTTCAAAAAAAGGGGGAAAGACCCCCTAAAAGTTATAGAACCTTAATGAAAATCACACCATCATATTCAGCGTATCAGAGAACCCTACTGTAGAGGTTTCAAGCTCCTATCTACAAAAATGTGGATTTTTGCATTTTTTGCCAGAAGAAAGATCACGGATGCGTGTTTATTTGTTTGTTTGTTTGTTTGTTTGTTTTTTTTTTTTTTTCCCAGGGGTGATCGTATCGACCCAGTGGTCCTAGAATATCGTGGGAGGGCTCATTGGAACGGAAATTAAAAGTTCTAGTGCCCTTTTTAAGTGACCAAAAAAAATGGAGGGCAACTAGGCCCCCTCCCACGCTTATTTTTTTACCAAAGTCACCCGATCAAAATTTTGAGATAGCCATTTTGTTCAGCATGGTCGAAAATATGATAAATATGTCTTTTGGGATGACTTAATCCCCCGAAGTACCCAGAGGGAGAGCTAAAAGATATGAACTTTACCCAATGTTAACATATAGTATTGGTTATTCGGAAGTATACAGAAGTTTTCAGGAGGTTTTTTTTCTGCTAGTGGGAGGGAAGGATGGGTCGGGGGTTATGTTGGAGGATCTGTTCATGAAGGAAGTTTTCATGGGGGAAGGGAAATCGCCATGAAGGGGGCGCCGGACTTGCCAGCATTATTTATTGGTTATTGGGAAGTATACAACCATTTTCAGGAAGGATTTTTTCTGGAGGGGGGGCTAGAGGAGGGAGTTACTCTAGAGAATATTTCCGTGGAGGATGTTTCTTTGGGGTAAGGGACATTTCTATGAAGGGGGCGCCGGATTTCCAAGCATTATTTAAAAAACGATCAGAAATTAAATAAAAAAAAACCAAGTTTTTTCAACTGAAATGTAAGAAGGAATATTAGAACTTAAAACGAACAGAAATTATAACGTATGTGAGGGGGTTCTCCCCCAAGTCAATACCTCGCTCTTTACGCTACAGTTTTTTTTAGTGCTTTCAAAAGAGCTATCTATTCTAATTAAACGGCCTTTGTGATTCAGGGGTTTGTGAATCAAATTTTTTTTTAACTTTTAACGTAAAGAGCGTGGTATTGACTAGGGCAGAACCCCCTCATATACGTAATAACATATACGTAATAAAAAAACAATAAAAAAACAAGCGATACGGCTCAATAGTAATCGAAACTTTTAAAAACGTAATTTTGATGTCAATAAATGTATCAAAAGAATGTGTTTATAATGCTGATTCTAAATATATAAATTTTATTAAGTTTAGTATCAAACAGTTCGTGGTAACGAACTGTAAGTAAGGAGCGACCCGGCTCAATGGTAACCGAAACTCTAGAAAACGGTGTTTTGATACAAATAGATACATCAAAAGAATTGTATTTTAATGCTGATTTCAAATATATAAGTTTCATCAAGTTTAATCCTTTCCATCAAAAGTTAGGCGCCTGAGAAAATTTGGCTGATTTTCGAAAAAGGGGGAAAGACCCCCTAAAAGTCATAGAACCTTAATGAAAATCACACCATCATATTCCGCGTATCAGAGAACCCTACTGTAGAGGTTTCAAGCTCCCATCTACAAAAATGTGGAATTTTGCATTTTTTGCCAGAAGAAAGATCACGGGTGCGTGTTTATTTGTTTGTTTGTTTTTTTTTTTTTTTTTTTTTTTTTTTCCCAGGGGTGATCGTATCGAACCAGTTGTCCTAGAATATCGTGAAAGGGCTCATTGGAATGGAAATTGAAAGTTCTAGTGCCCTTTTTAAGTGACCAAAAAAAATGGAGGGCAACTAGGCCCCCTCCCACGCTCATTTTTTTTACCAAAGTCACCTGATCAAAATTTTGAGATAGCCATTTTGTTCAGCATGTTCGAAAATATTATAAGTATGTCTTTTAGGATGACTTAATCCCCCGAACTTCCCGGGGGGAGGGCTGAAAGTTATGAACTTTACCCAATGTTAACATATAGTATTGGTTATTTGGAAGTATACAGACGTTTTCAGGGGAGATTTTTCCTGGTAGTGGGGGGGAGGGGGAGGGTGGGTCAGGGGTTATGTGGGAGGAGTCTTTCCATGAAGGAAGTTTTCATGGGGGAAGGGACATTGCTATAAAGGGGACGCCGGACTTCCCAGCATTATTTAAAAAAAGATCATAAATTTAATATAAAAAAAACAAGTATTTCAACTGCAACAGCAGCAACATCGAAACTTTAAACGAACAGAAAATATTACATATATAATTGGGTTCACCCCGTAGTCAATGCCTCGCTCTTTAAGCCAAAGTTTTTTAGTACTTTCATAAGAGCTATTTATTCTAATTAACGGCCTTTGTGATTAAGCGGTCATTTCTAAAGAATTGGAACAAGATTTGAACTTTCACTTAAAGAGCAAGGTATTGACTAGGGGGCGAACCCCCTAATAAATGTATTAAAAATATATGAATATAGAAGTTCGTTACGTAAGTTAACTCGTAAGTTACGTATATTTATTACTAATAAAAACGTTCGTAAATAAAATTAAACAAGTTTCGAGAAAGCCATTTAACTAAATAAAAGTAAATTAATATGAAAAATTTTGTTTTAATTATTCATGTACGGTGAGCCAAGATCAAAACCTGCATTTATTCAAAAACGTTCAAAAATTAAATAAAAAAAAAAACAAGTTTTTTAAACTGAAAGTAAGGAGCGACATTAAAACTTAAAACGAACAGAAATTATTCTGTATATGAAAGAGACTGTCCCCTCCTCAACGCCTCGCTCTTTACGCTAAAGTTTGACTCTGTCTCACAACTTTATTTTTTAAAACAATAAAAAACTTTAGCGTAAAGAGCGAGGCGTTGAGGAGGGGACAGTCTCTTTCATATACAGAATAATTTCTGTTCGTTTTAAGTTTTAATGTCGCTCCTTACTTTCAGTTTAAAAAACTTGTTTTTTTTTTTAATTCAAACAAAAGAGACATAATGAAAATTAAAAAAAAATCATTTCACATCATGGTTGCAGCGGTATCTGCAATCTAGTAAAAAGCGAACCACAGCCCATAGTAACCAAAAGTCAAAAAACGCATTTAGAAAATAAACTGCCTGGTAAAAAAAAAATTGTCATGTGACACTGATTCAGGAATGGTAACTATTTTTTCGGTTTGTCTTAAAAGTAAAAGTTTATTGCGTAAAGAAATTTAGGGTGATTTCAAAAAAAAAACTAAAATCCCTCGAAAATGGAGTCAGATCAAAATGAAAATTGTACCATTGGAATCAGCATGGTCGAAAACCAAGTAAAGGGAAATTACAGTCCCCGTCCTTGAACAACAAGGAAAATCAGTGCTACCCTTTTTTACATGGGTAGCACTGATCTGTCTCCCTTTTTTTTCTAGCAGGGCTAGAGGGTGACCAGAACATCATTGAGAGGTGTGTAATAGCTCATTATAACGGAAATTAAATTTGCTAGTACCCTTTGTAAGTGACCAAAAAGATTGGAGGGTAATTATCCCTCCTCCCCTAAGGCCTCCCCCCACCAAAGTCATCCAATAAAAACTTTGAGATAACCGTTTTGTTCCATATAATTCAAAGGTCAATATTTACGGTTTTGGTGATGATATAACCCTCCATAGTTCCTGGAGAAAGGGCTACACGCCATATCGGTACCGGACGTATCGATATCAAACGTATTGATATGGCCGTATTGTTATTGGGGATATTGATATCGTATGGTATCGGGATCGGGAATATCAGCACCGGTGTTTTTTTTCGATTATGGTTTTCCAATATTTCCAACGTTTTTCTATGGTTTCCCAACATTGGAAAACAAATTTGCCCAATACTCCCTAAGAAATGGAGCGAACCACAGCCCATAGTAACCAAAAGTTGAAAAACACGTTTAAAAAGAACTACCTAGTGAAAAACAATTGCCATCTGGTTTGGACCAACATGGTACAATTTATCATAGTAGTTTCGGTGGTCGTAGAAGTAGTTGCAGCGTTAGTGTTGTATTTGTAGTAGTAGTAGTAGCAGCAGTATTAATGACAGTAGTAGCATTGTAAGGAGGCCTTATTTTCGTGTAAATTTGGTAGCTTAATCAAACAGTTCGTGGTAACGAACTGTAAGTAAGGAGCGACCCGGCTCAATGGTACCGAAACTCTAGAAAATGGGTTTTTGATACCAATAGATACATCAAAAGAATCAGATCTCAATGCTGATTTCAAATGTATAAAATTTTCATCACGTTTAGTCCTACCCAGCAAAAGTTAAGCGCCTGAGAAAATTTGCCTGATTTCTAAAAAAGGGTGAAACACCCCCTAAAAGTTATAGAAACTTGATGAAAATCACACCATCAAATTCAGCGTATCAGAGAACCCTACTGTAGAGGTTTCAAGCTCATATCTACAAAAATGTGGAATATTGCATTTTTTGCCAGAAGAAAGATGTGTTTATTTTTTTTTTATTCATTTTTTTTATTTATTTTTTTTTCCAGGGGTGATCGTATCGACCCAGTGGTCCTAGAATATCGTGGGGGGACTCATTGGATTGGTTCCAGTGCCCTTTTTAAGTAACCAAAAAATGGAGGGCAACTAGGCCCCCTCCCTCGCTAATTTTTTTCCCAAAGTCACCTGATCAAAATTTTGAGATAGCCATTTTGTTCAGCATGGTTGAAAATATGATAAATATGTCCTTTAGGATGACTTAATCCCCCGAAGTCCCCGTGGGGAAGGCTGAAAGTTATGAACTTTGCCCAATGTTAACATATAGTATTGGTTATTAGGAAGTATATAGACGTTTTCAGGGGGATTTTTCTCTGGTAATAGGGGGGTGGGTGGGTTCGGGGTTATATGGGAAGATCTTTCCATGAAGGAATTTTTCATGGGGGAAGGGACATTGCTATGAAGGGGGCGCCGGATTCCCAGCATTATTTAAAAAAAGACCAGAAATTAAATATATAAAAAACACGTTTTCCAACTGAAAATAAGGAGTAACATCAAAACTTAAAACAAACAAAAAATATTAAGTGTATGATTGGGTTCACCCCTAGTCAGTACCTCGCACTTTAAGCCAAAGATTTTTTAGTACTTTCATAAGAGCTATTTATTCTAAATAACGGCCTTTGTGATTAAGGGGTCATTTTTAAAGAATTGGAACAAAATTCGAACTTTAGCTTAAAGAACGAGGTTATTGATTAGGGGGCGAACCCCCTAATATACATATTAAAAATATATGAATATAGAAGTTCGTTACGTAAGTTAATTCGTAAGTTACGAATATTTATTACTAATAAAAACGTTCGTAAATAAAATTAAACAAGTTTCGAGAAAGCCATTTAAACAAATAAAAGTAAAATTAATATGCAAATTTTGTTTTAATTATTCATGTACGGTGAACCAAAATCAAAACCTGCATCAATTCAAAAACGTTCACAAATGAAATAAAAAAAACAAGGTTTTTGAACTGAAAGTAAGGAAAGACGTTAAAACTGAAAACGAACAGAAATTATTCCGTATATGAAAGGGGCTGTCCCCTCCTCAACGCCTCGCTCTTTACGCTAAAGTTTGACTTTCTCACAACTCTTATTTTTTTAAACAATAAAAAACTTTAGCGCAAAGAGCGAGGCGTTGAGGAGGGGACAGCCACTTTCATATACGGAATAATTTCTGTTCGTTTTAAGTTTTAACATCGTTCCTTACTTTCAGTTAAAAAAAACTTGTTTTTTTTTATTTAATTTCAGTAAGAAGCGGAACCCCCTTTGCTCCAGCAGACCAGAAGTAAAACCAACTATTTCAAATTAGCTTAATTGTGAAAATACCTTCTCTTTGTATACACAGTCATAAATCTTGAAAAGAAACTTTTTTGTTTAAGCATCGAACGACACTTGAACCAATAATAAATATTTGAAGACCCAATCTAGACCAGTCTTGTATAAAACAGAGACAAATGTCCTAAGTGTTACGACATTTCAAGCTTTAGAATCAAGGCTTCGAAATACTGGAAAAAAAAAAAATACTTTTTAACAAGAAGGTTGGTGATTGGCTAAAAGGATAGGGGAAAGGTCGCTAAGCGAATCAGATACCAAATTGAATAAGATGTACGGATCAGAGATAAATCGGGGTAGTTTTGCCTCGGAAGCTAGGAACTGAGTAAGTGAAGTTCTTTTTAACTAGGATAAAAAGCTACCACTACCATTTATAAATTTCCTTTTGAACATAATACTTAAATGAAGTAGTAAACTTTTGAAACATTCCTGTTGCTTGGTCCAAATCAAAGATCCTATTTGAATTAAATTAACACTTACTTCCTTTGAGCCACTTGGACTCAAACTTTAGTTAGGGCGAAAACTCCCCTTTGAGGGTTGCCAATTGATTCATAGAGGGTTTCCATCTTACTGTTAGTTGAGGTAACCCTGAGATTCTTTATGATTAATTAATTTAAAAAACAAAGTTTTTCCGAGGGAAGCAAAGAGCGAAGTTGAAACTTAAAACGGACAAAAATTATTACTTCACAGCCTATTTAATATATATTAATATAACTAGTACAAATAAACCAACTAATTATGTTTCGCTATGCTTTTATGATTATACAAAACTAGCGCTTTACTGAAAACACAAAAGTCAAGTATAAAAAAAGGACTATTGATTTAAGAGTCAAAAGTGAGTATGTAGCCTGACAACACTAAACGAATCTATAAAGCTTTTTATTGTCTTACACCAGTTTCAACATTCGTAACTTTCAGTATACAATTAAGATTATCTTAAAAACATAAAACTAAATATTTTTTAATAACCGCGAAGTAATTGAACAGCATACAGAAATATTGGATTTATTTATCAAGCAGCATTTTGCTCTCACCAGCTATAATACCAATAGTGGGTAATATAAAGTCTTAAATTTTAAGAAATATGCTTTAGTATCACTTGAAATGAAGATCAAAAAAGACATAATATGAACTCTGGAAATCCGATTATTTCTCTCTATACAAGAGTGAATTTCAAGCTATGATACAAATTCTAAAACTAGCCTATAGTGCTAATACTATCAAGATGGCCTTACTTCGAACTTGTGTACAAACTAATCATGACATGTCCTTTTAAGAATCAAAACGAGAGCCAGTCAGTGGACTAAGCCATTGTGCAGAAGTGACACTAAATTAAACGTAAAAAAGTTAAGAAAAATCCTAAAATGGATTGTTGCTTTATTTTAATAGGGATTGATCCTAAAAGGGATTGATAATGCTTTCATTCTATAAAAGGTGTCCTTAATTGGTTTGCTTTTACTGTACCAAAACTCCTATATTATTTTGTGTTTTCACTGAAGCGCTAGTTTTGTATAATCATAAAAGCATAGGGAAACATCATTAAATGGTTTATTTGTACTAGTTGTATTAATATATATTAAATAGGCTGTGAAGTAATAATTTTTATCTGTTTTCAGTTTCAACTTCGCTCTTTGCTGCCCTCGGAAAAAACTTTACTTTTTTAAATCAATCTTTGTTCGTTTTTTATTAAAATTTAATGCAGGAACAACGCTGCCATGATCTTTTTATTTATACGGAATAATGTATGCTCGTTTTAAGTTTTAATGCCACTTCTTAGTTTCAGTTGAAAACTTGTTTTTAGTATAATTTCTAATTATCACCGATCTAGGGGAGATAAGACAGCTCTAAAAAAATGCTGCAAACAACCTTGACATCTAAGAAAAATTTTAGTCCATAACATAAAGTTCATTATCCATACTTCACAAAGCAAATACATGTTTATCAGAAACGTTTGTTTTTCAATGAGCAAAAAGCTGTTTTTACTCGGCCGACTTCGCCTGAAAAAGTCATAATGAAGTCAGGGCTTTATAAATCACTTACTGACTAGCAGAAACTAGAAGGGTTCTGTAACAAAAGAAAGCTGTTTAAGGGCTCATTTAAAAGCTTATATTTATACTTAATCACTTTTTATAAATTTGACTTGATAGCACATTCCCACAAAGTGCACTTACGATTGTTTCCCCAACTTTTTTAAATGAAACAAGTGCCTTTTCCAATGAAATGACCAAAAAAAGGTGATTTCAAAACCAAAGGCAAGGGCAAAAACTATGGGGGCAAGGACGTCCTTTTCCCTCAATTACTGCCGTTAGAACTAGCACACAGGCTTCATCACAGCGTGAAATTTGAAGGTTCAATTAAAAACTGTTGATCAATCAAGCTCAATTTTTGGTAAATGTTTTGTTGAAAAGTTTTTAGTTTTAGTTAATTTGCTTTCGCAATAATCTTTTACTTTTAATATGACTAGTTGATTTATGAAACTTACTAAGAGGGTCTAGAAGGGGAGTATATGTAAGGCGATCTTTATAAGCCCTCAGTTAAGGGCTTTGGACCATAATTATTGCAATGGTAAAGTTTTATGCTTCCAAACTCTTCCACTTAAGAAGTGGTACCAAAAGTGCCGTTTTTAATGCTATATGGCACTTTTGGATGGTAAAATTGATAAAAAGCACGTAAATATAAGTAAAAGGTTTAAAGTCTACCTTCCCGGGATATGCCTAAGAAATGAGTGCCATTAAACATCACTTTTTAAAGTTCTGCTAGCCCAATAGCCCCACACTGTAAAAAAAAATCGTTTGAGATTCAACAAAAATTGTTTGTAATGTTTATCAACAACAAAAGTTAATTTTTCAATAGCTAAATTGAACATTGGAGACCATTTTGGAATTCCATGGTCATTATTGAATTTCCAATTTGTTGAGAAAACAAAAATGTTGAAATCCTATATTCGAATTGAATTTTCAGTTATCTGACAAAACAACATGTTGGATTTTAAGATCCTTACTGGACTTCCATCTTGTTTGCTGGATTTCTCGTTCTTTTATTGGATTTCCATCACTAGCGTTGTTAGCCTAACCTAACCTATGTCTAAGTCTAATATCTAGTTCTCAGGATTCCGTTTCCTTTTCTTCTTTCTGAAGCATCAATAAATACAAAAAATAATCTCATTTCTTTTACAAGAACAGAAAATTACAACAAAAAATTTCTCCCAGATAATATGATACCTCTTAACGGCTGCATTTTTTATGGTGGAAATCAGTAAATAAATAGCGTAGCAGCAGGCCGACAGAAGACACTTGAGTAAGAAATATCTTCCAATCAGGAAAACAGTGACACTCGGACCTGAAGTGAAGATGAAGTCAAATCGTGGCACAAATAAAAGAAAGACTTCCCCAGTAGAAGGGACCCTATTGATCGTACGAGAGCACCGTGCTGCCATCTACAATTGAGTCTGACACTGATCCCACACCATATATGGGCATAGAGTCCCTAGGGAGATGGTTTTTCTCACTGAGAATGAAAAAAACAGGATTTTTCTCACTTTTATGGATGTTTCTTGGATGGTTATGAGTGTTGGTCAATTTATTTGTTGTTTTTCTTGGATGTCAACAGCAATTTATGTCTGTTTTATGGTTTTTCTCACTGAGAATGGAAAACCAGGATTTTTCTCACTTTGATGTATTTTCAAGGTCGATTTATTTTTGTTGTTGTTGTTGTTGTTCGTCCAGGTGCACGCTAGGGAGAATGTTATGATCCAGGAATAGGAAACAGAATCACGTGTCTCCTTCTAAACCAATCAGAGGGCTGGTTACATATTAGCGGCGGAGGATTGCAGAGAATATAAGGAAAGGATTTTTGCTATAGTTTTTTTAGTCTGTGAATAGAATTCAAAGGAGTGAGAAGAAGAAACAGTTTGACTTTACTCATTTGGATATATATTTGTGTGTTGATGACGAGTGGTATGTTTACCCTATCAGAAGTTGATAGTGAAGTTGATGGCAATAATACAAGAGCACCAAACATTGCGGTGGAAATCACGAGAGGATCACGGCTTTGTCTGGAATGGGATGAAGTATATGCAAGATATGTGATATCCTTGAGCAAAATTAAAATGGAGGATCAATTATGTTTCGCTGCAAAAGTTGATATAACACATCTGAATAGACTTCAATGTGCTTTAAGTGCATTAGTGAAACATATCGAAAACAATAAACTGTATCGCTAATTGTACATGCTTATTATTATTATTGCTGTAATTATTCAATAAAATTGTTTCGAGATCGAAAATGTTCCCTTTCTTTTCGGGTCAGGTTAGAATGCTAGGGCTAACGAATCATGGTCAGTCTAGAGTCAGCAGTCAGAGTGAAAGGATTGAAAAATGAATAAATTTGAGAAAGAGAGAATTAGATCGAATCTAGTGTTTATGGAAAAACATTTGATTTTGGATGATGATTTTCTCGAGTTATCTCTTCAACGCAGGATATTCTCTCGTCAGGGAACACTTGACAATATAATGAAAACTGATTCTCCCCCATTGGACTATTGTATGAAACTTCTAAGATGTGACTCAAATGCTTATACTCAATTTATTGATATATTAATTGGAACAAAGCAGAATCATGTCGTGGATATACTTTTGAAAACATTGCCAATGGATTCAATGTAGATGGCTCCCCCCACCATTCGAAAGAGGTGACGTCACAGAGCTACTCCTCTCTCATTCCTCCACCTTGAATTTATCCGTCGGCAGGGACGATCAGTTTCGTTTTAGCTGTGAGAGAGTCAAGTGACATTGGAAACCAAAAAAAAATGTTCTATACATGTCCATTATGCATGTACACTCTTGGTAGTTGGAGTCAATGTGAGAATTGTACAATTATTGATGACTATAGTGAAAAGTGCAAATTATGTAATCCTTGTAAATTACATAGAGGCTATGCAGTACAAATTAAAGGATGTAATTCATGTCTTGAGGAGATTTGCGACTCTCACCCTAGAGGACACCTATGCTCCAATTGTCACTACGATAAATGTGATCAGTGGGAGAATACTTACCCCGCTATGATTGGAAAGAATCCCAAACGTGATTTCAGTTTATTTCTACGAGATTGGTATCGTCGTGGATTTAAATTATTCTGGGAGGAGGAGTCTGGTCTACGATTCAACTGTTGGGGTAACAAGACAATTTGGTTTCTACGTCATCGTTGTGACAACACTGCCTATTATGACTATAAACCAAGTGATTTTTATTTGGCAGTTACCGAATGTGATTCACCATTTGAAAACACTCTATGCGATATTGCTTCAAATAGACAGATTGAAACTCGTGAATTTCATAATATGAATACAAATATTATCATTGACTATACAAAGAGATATGACAAGAGTGAAGTTACATTGTACTGTAGAAAATGTGACCCTGACTTTGCAGCCAATCAAGATCAATATACAGTGAATCCAAATGATTTACCGGCATTAGTGGTTCACGACAGTTGCCTATACATCGATGAAGAAATCTAAATTGAAGATTTAAAGACATTGTTGTATATATATGCTTTTTATTAATAAGCAAATTCACAAACATTTTTTAAGCACTTTACTCGTAGGGCACTGAAATCAATATTATATAGGTCTGAGAGGATATTTTCCACTAGAAAGTCGTTCAGACGTGGATTGTCAACATAAATGTGGAGAAACTGCTTGTAAGTATAGCCGCGACATCGGAACACAAAATATAGTAGTGCATGGAAGCCACAGCTTTTAGCCGTTAGATCCTGCACCCTCTTCCGATTTTGAATAATAGTTTTCCCACTGCTCTCAATATAGTTGCTGATGTGGGGTGTGTAAAATGTATAGGGTAGACCAAGAGGATCAAAAAATTCAATCGTCTTCATTGTTTGAAAGATGCACAGCCAATGACCCGTCAACACAGTCGATGGACTGCTATTAACGATAATTAAGCTATTATTCACACTTTAAATTTTTCCAAGAAAGTCCGAGGGCAGACAATAGAATTTGTACTTGGACATGTAGGGACCCATATTTAATACATTGATTATTTGACGGGTGTTCATGGTGCCAAGTCTAGTAGAACACTGCCTTCGGGAGTGATTTACCAATAGGTTTCATATTGATTTAGTGAGATTAGTGCAATACTCTCAGCCAATGGGTCGGCAAATGTACACTCTAAACGCACACTCCCCGTACGTACTATACTCATATCCTGTGTACCAGACAAATCCAGTACAATGATACCATGTGTTTTAGCAAACATATCTTCGGTTATACCATTTTCAAATAGTTGCGAATCGTGATCTGAGGTTTGCATGGTCAACTCATACAATGTTCTATAGGATTTATCAAAAGATAGATTGTAGAGTGGGATACCGTTTACTTTGCACACAAGAGATGAAAGTCCAAACATCTCGAATTTATGTGGGCATTCAGTCCACGATCCTATTGCACTTGCGCTTTTTACAAATGCTAAAGCGAGTTTTGACGGAATTTCGCCATTGATAAAGGATGACTCGGTGAAGGTGCGTGACCCCATGGCAATATGACGGTGATTGGTGATTGCATGAGGAACAAGTAGTTTAATATTATTTCTATTGGCTCTCAGTTTTTCCACAGCCAAAGCAACAGAACTCATGACTTGTTGTTTGCGTACATGAAGTAATGCCGAGGTGAGGGAGAGAGTCACATCAGGATTGGAAGCAAGTTCTTTTCTCAATATGAAATTTGATGGTGCAAGCGTTAGTTTTATATCCACTTTAACATTGGGTGGCAGCCATTGGGGTATATTAAATATTTCATGATATATTTTTCCAAATAGATGTAATTCGCTAGTTGTAGCATTTTTAAGTGCATCTGTACTATCAGTATTAGTAATATATTCATATCCATTGGAGGTGCCTCTCAATTCCTTGTATGACTTGGGTGTCATCAACAGAATTGCATATAGCATGTATAATTTGAGAGATTGTTGCTTGTGCTCACCAGCGTGCCATTGATGTAGACACTGATTTGACGAAATAAATTATGTAATATACAATTTTTATAGGATATTCCATCGCCCCGAATAGGCATTGTATTATGGGATTTTCGGACTTTCATTTGTAAATCTATAAATGTCGAAGACATGTCAATAAAGTAGTCTTCATTGGAATAAATTTGAAAGTGGATATTATCAGAGAGGGGTTGTTGTGGATAAAATTGTTCATAGTATCCATGCTTGAAACTCACATCAACATTTTCTGCATTGAATAGATTCAATGATGAGGTGATTGAAGGTTGAGAATCCTTATGCGGTAGGTAGGATATCATAGGAAAAGAAATCTAGTTTCGATCCAACAATTCTCTTCCTGGGGCTTCTTCTTCTGTTTACATTACGTGTCGGCTTTTTCCTTCTTTTCTTTGACAAGAGTGGTGATGTCTTTCGTTTCTGACCTGAGTGGAGACTGATGAGTGATGCAGTGTTTCTCGACCTTTTTAAACCTTTTCCATTTTGTTTTAATCTCTCGCCAAGGGTTCGCACATTGGACCTGAGATTTTCCGAAGCACTTTTTTTAAAATCCTTGCCAGAGCCCCAATCGTATAGTGTAGAGGATGCAAAATCTGTCGCAGCCGGTACAAGATATTTTCTAGCCAGAGGTAGTGCAGAGCGAAAGAGCTTAGCAAACCAACTGCCAAGACCGTAGCCAGACATTGACGAGCGACCTTTGTAATAGTCCATTCCATTGCCCTGTTGTCTTGGGCCAAGAGTATTAACATAGCAGTCAATATCAGGACAAATGAATACCACTTTTCTATTAGAAATCTGTTGTTGTTGAACGATGGGCCGAAAATGGCATGTTATCACAGCCAAACCTTTTGAAATTGCTATTGGATCACCCAATTCAGTTCGTAGTGTTAACTGACAGAGTTCCAAATAGGAAGTGTTTACGGGAATATATTGAAGATGCTTTATATTGTAGTGGTGAGTATATTCTTGATTGGTTTTTCGTTCAAGAACTCGTAGGAGGGAAACATTTGAATTACCAACCCGAGATGTTTCCACAAATGAAGCGTAGAGAAATATACAAGTGTCCGTGGAGAAGGCTGGCGGGTAGTCAGCAAAAATGAAATTAGTGTTACCGGTACTTTTACCATTGATTATATTGAGCTTAAAGCCAAGAACATCCTTTAGGTTATCATTGAGAATAACCTTTTTTATCGGCAATAGGTGAACTAATATAGATCTTACCCTCCTCCTTTGAATAGTTGAAATGAAAAGCTCTTTTTTTACGAGCGGAAATTCTTTTATTAATAGAACGACATAAATCATTAATACAGGTGAGTTCCTCGTAGGGTAATTCAATATATGGATAATTCATCCAATTGATTTTTTGAATTTGTTCTTGATCACCTGAGGGTGGTGGCGGCCAATCATAGGGTCTAATTTTTATATCATATTTACGATCTTTTCTCAGGATGTCGTAGGTATTTTTGAGAATACAGTCGATAAGAGCCACTTCATACGCGCCCTCGAATTTGATGGTGGGAGAGAGTTTTGTCCAAAAATCACTTGTTCTATTCAAGCCATTGTAGAGAGGATCAGAAACATTGGACATGAAAGTCACGTAGAAATCATTGGGCATTGTTAATGTCTTCAGCACTGACCCAAGAATCAAAATTAGAGTTGTATCCCAGCCAGCGAACGAGCAACTGTCTCTTGTCCCTACGAGTATGACTCTTTAATATATTTTCAATTTGATAAATTTCACTAGTGTTTCTAACTTTTTGCAGTTCATATTCATAAAAACCGCCGAGAATCTCATCATCTTTGGTGTCTCGCAGTCGATATGTCGTGGGTTCGGTGTCCAGGATTTTAGACACTTTAAAAAGTTCGGTGCTCCATAAATAATTCCCCTTTTCAAAAATATTGGTGGTTCTATTAATTCGAACAGTATCACCAACATTGAATTTCTTCTTCACATTTTTTTTCTTTTTCACCATTGGAGTATTGCTTTAGAAAAGCATCAAATGTATTTTCACTGTAATGAACTTCCCGAGGGCTCGAGTTGGACAGAGATCGATGAGGTCGATGGTTATATATCCGCATGATTTTATCTAAATCATGAATAAAAGCAGATGTATTTTTCAGTGTACAATATCTTGAAATTAATAGACGAATCGTTCTTATTAATCGTGCAGCCAATGCAGCCTTTATCGGACTGTGACTATGATAAAGTGTTGTATTATATTTCAATAGAACCTTTTACACATGGGGATTAACAAATTCGCTACCACGATCTGATTGAATTTTTCTATAGCAATCCTGTTCAAGAATACTTTCAATGGCCTGAGCAACTTCAACACCTCTCTTTGACCGTAATGGAATGGCATAGGCATAGCGACTAAAGACACTGATTGCCACCAGAATATATTTGTAGGGTGCATTATGACGCCGTTGAATTGCGTCTAAAGTTAAAAGATCCATTTGCATTATATGCAGAGGGAAAAAGGCTTTAGTTTGTCGATATTGTTTGCCACGAAGCCTGTGATTCCGATGCAGTGTGTAACTCGGTTCATTCTCTAGATACTCTTTTGCTTTTTTAAATGTGCTGTCAGAGACAACTTTAGAAAGCGTTTTGGGAGAGCTTAAACTTCCCGCTTCACCAATATTTTCATAGACACCTTTCAGAACTTCATCCATTTTGAACGCAAACACGTAGTGTAATTTGCACTCCCCTTTTGCACACTGGAGGGTGAATCAATTCGTCTTTGCTTTTGACTAGCAGCCACAGGTGTTATAAAATCATTGCTGCTGCTGCTAGTATTTTCAAATATTGAATCTTGTTCTTTTTTAAATGGTGGTGGTGTTGTTGGAGGACTATATTCTCTTAGTTTCTTTAGAATTTGCTTTTTGCCAATAAGACTTTTGGGAAAGTTTGATGCATTTAGAAAGGTGTATAGATTATTGTCAAATGATAAAAGTCCTTTACGATTCGTCACCATATCACAAATTAAATCAACTAGATTATAACTTTTTCCCTGAATTATAATTCGTTTCCCTGTGCTGTCGACTTGAACTTGATGTTCATCAGCTTCCAACATGAGATATGATAATACTCTTTTACTCTGTTCTCGATAGGTCACTGGCATAGGTTTCCAATTTTCGATACAATTGAATTGAATTCCTTCTCCTTTGATTGCACTGCATAATCTTGAGGAGATGTTTCCCGTTTGGAGGAATCGGTAACAGCGACGGGGGGTCTCTCACGATATGGTCTATGTTTGTCCACACGTCGCAATGCATCTTGAAGTAAAAGCAGTTTTTTGTCATCGGCAATATTCTCATCATTAATGAATTTGCTTAGATTGTCTTCAAAATGTTCGACGGGCAAGAGGACAAGTTCAAATGGTGTCAATTTTTAGAGAGTTTAGCCATTCTCTAGAGAAAACTGTTTACAAGTCCTGCAATTATTGGCAGTAAAAGTGTAAAAAAGCTACCGCCCACTTGAAGAAGACGTTTTCTTTTAAAACTTTTTCCCTTGTTTTTACAAGCCAAGGCGCGTACAGTGGAACGATGTTGCTTTGTCTGTTGTCTAACACCTTCTGACAGTTGAACATTGCCCTCGGTCAAATTGAAACAAAGTTCAGATATTAGATTAATGAAATCATTGTCAATACCATGTTTGAGTATGGCCTTCCTGAGTGGAGGTTTTGAAGTGCTTAAAACGGAAAATAAATGCCGTTGTTCGTGTAGTTTCTTCAGTGTCATAATGGCGACTAATAGCCTTTTCTACTGTTCACCGGAAGATATACTGTAACTTCATTGTCGAAAATGTCGGTGACTACAAGTAGATCCTCGGGCGTGCTCTGATTAAGATCCAGCAAAATGTAACCGTAGGACTTATTAGTCGCCTGAGTGTACGCTGACAGCAGAAATTTAGGGGGGCCGGGGTATATCTGTTTATTGTGAGTTATTAGCGAGATAGAATCACGAACAACTCGATAGATAATATAGATGGTGCAATTCAACGCAAGGGTTCGCATACATTTGCTCTGACGAAATAGATTGTGTAGAACTAGGGTTATTGAAATCTGATCATAGTGGGAGCGAACGGTGAACAGTTTTAGCATTTCCTGTGAGAACTGTTCAATGGATTCAGCCAAATCATCAATAATCAGCCACGAGTTTGGTTCAATACTATTGAAAACATCAAGTCCCCGTATGAATTGTATTGGTATGGTTGTGGCAATGGCTTTTATTTGATCGTAGGACTCCTGCCAAATATTGTAGCAATAATAAATTTTCATTGGTTTTTCCAAAAACATTTTATGACAATTTTGAATTATTTTAGCTAAGTGTTGTTTTCCCCGACATTGATGGACCACATAGAAACGATCTGAAGGGTGTTTTAAATTGATACATGCTGCTGCTGTTGTTGTTGACAACAGTCGGACTACAACTAACTGTAAATCATACGTGTCCAGTGAATAAGTAGTAATAGTAGTAGTAATTTGCCCATAGATCTATCTAGTACGTCATTAACAAGAACAACACAAAAAAACAATATTTTATGGTCATTTATTCAACATGAAAACTCTATTTGTTCAACATGAACATCAACAACATAATAACACTTGTTCAACAAGAACAACAAAAAAAACAGTGACACTTGTTCAACATGAACATGAACAACAACGTTAAAAATGACATTTATGTACAACATTTATAAAAAAAACACTTTTGTACATGAACATGAACAACAACAAGAACAACAACAACACTTATTGTCTTAAAAACACTTTTTGTCTAGCAAGAACACTTTATGTACATCAAAACACACAGTAGCACACTATTTGTACAACAGCGCTTGAAAACAACAAAAAACAAGTGGAACATGAACTTTAAAAAAAAAACTAGCACAGTTAAACATTATGAATTTAAAATGGGGACCGGGGAACTTTAGGACCCGGGAACACCCCCCTAGATATCAAATCACTCCCCGTCTCTGATTTTAACATTAGTAGTTGGTTGGGGGCTTGACGTTTCACCAACTCGGGATAGAGGGACGGATTCCAGTTGGTGAAATCCATCCGCGAGCTGATGTGTTTCCAATTTTCTAAATCACCCAATAAATGCTCGATTTTTACCTTTAGCAGCAGAGAATCTGTATCCCCATAGTAAACTTGAACCTCCCCCTCCCGTAGCCATTGCACCTTGCACACATTGTAAAAAAAAAACGACAACATGAGCTTTTTGGAAATTGCAAGTACTGAACTACCTCCTGCTATATTCTTGTTCAGTACCACATTTCTCTTTTTCCTGTGTAGAAGAACCATGCCAGCCTCTATGCTCGTGAACGATGTAAAATTGGGGTCGGTAATAATTCGTGCACACTCTAGAGGATCAGTCACGACGTCACAGCGAGATCTGTTGCGTACGCTTTCACACATTTTGCCAAAAGCTGAATTTAGAATTGATTTGTACATTTCCTTCTCTACTTTGGAGTTTGCCCTAGAGCGTTTATCAACAAAAGTGTCGATAAACGTTTTCAAATATGGTTTCTGATTGAATTGCAGGACCCTATGTATTTTGGTGATCTTGAAACCATTGTTCACCATCCAGTGCAAAAGCACATGGTGAACAACGATATTCTCCTTAGAGTCCAAATCAGCAATCAGATTTTGCTTAGAGGGGGTCCAGTGCATCCCCATATCCTCAATCAATGATCGATTGTAGGGTCTCAGTGAGTCCCTGGTCACAGGTCGATTGATACAGGGAAAAACAAAATCTCTGACTGAATCATGAAGCGCCAGTGGAAAATGCCCGTCAATTTCAAAGAACCATCCTTGTGGCCCATTGTCCTCGACGGTGGTAATGTCGGGGAACTCACAAGGATTCTCAAGCCATTGATAGTTCCCACACGGCAAAGAGTAGTGAAACATTGCCGAGGGGTACAATGAGTTCCTGTCCAAGAACACTGCATTTGACTTTGCACCGGTGTTGCTGTTTTGTCCGCTCGGATCGGTTGACAAGACACGATCCCCATGAAAAACATACCCTCCCCTCATTGAACGCTCTACAAAAAGGTGCTAATCTACATAAGTTATTAGACCTATTTCCTCCCTACTAATTTTTAAAATCAAGTCCATCACCAAATGTAGCGTGGAAAAATAATAGCCTATATCTAGCCCGAACTCTGAATAGATTTGGTCTGTGTTCTTGCAGACTATGTCCAACAGAGTTAAAACGTCACTGGCCAAGTACAGTCTACAATAATCCCACCCATTTTTACAATTTCCCTTAAACCACACCTTCTTCGCAAACTCATAGTCCTTGGCTGTGCATTCACTGTTGGTGAGTGAATTGTAAAAAGCTTCAATTGGAGGTAGTTTCACCTCGCTTAAGCGAGCGCCAGAATAGTAATAGTCGTATGCGTATACACCTTTACAGGTCAATAGGTCATACATTTCACTGTCTGGAAAGTGCTGTTTAAGCAAAGGAAAACTATCAAAATTGTCGCTTTTCTGCACTTGAATCAATTGACTCAATGCCTTGGGAAAAAACTAAAGGAATCTAAAAACCTGATTTTATTCCAACACGTATGCCCATTATTTACTACCTGCCATTTCAGCTCGAGAAGTAACAACTTCTCGGCCGATTTGGGAATAATGTTATAGGTAAATGAATTATTTACCCATGGACTATTTACTCCCCCTCCCTCCCTGTGCATACGTGCCAGTGCCGGTAAAATAAATTTTTAAATCATAATTTGCATTGTGAATAAAAACAGGGATAAAAAACTGCTGGCTAACATTTAAGTTACACGACTGATGCGCTACCCCTCTAAAATTACTACCCCAAGAGGATATTTCCTGCCACAAGTGATTATGGTCTCTGACTTTCCCCTTACCCCCTCTTTTCCCTTTAGTCCCCTTATCCCCCTCTTCAAACTCCCCCTTACAAACCCAACATATTTTTTGATTTTTAATCGCGAGACGATCCTCTGCAGACAACACCATTGGGTAATGCGTATTTCTCAAACGAGAAATAGCGCCATTAGCTGTGCCAATTAATTTAGTCAGTGCCTTGACCATGAACTCTCCCTCATCCAATGTTTCTACCATTTCTAACTACTGCATGGTGTTAGAATTGTATCTTTGTGCATGGGCATAGGACACTCCAATAGCTTGATGTTCTTTGATTCGGTTTGGAATCGAGGATCGTTCACTTCCACCAGCTTAGCTTCACCATCCAAAGATATTTTGTTGCACTGGCGGAGGGTGTTTTGAAAATTTTTGAAACGTAAAATGGCCCTATCCCCTGAAACCGTTTCCACTGACTGGTAGCCATGCCGTCTACAGTGCTTCATGTGATTTTGCAACTTTAATTCTGTCCAAAATCGAGACAGGCATGTCGGACAGTAGAAACGTGCACCCTGTTTCTTACCCTCCCCCAGAACTCTACTGATGTCTGTGATTGGATTAAAATGGCCAATTGAATTGGCTAGGTCACTAGATGGTGGTGTGTACAACAACCAAACCCAGTGTTTGACCAATTCAATTGACGGGCCCCTTACTGGGAACACCACCCCCTTCTTTTTTGAACGAACCCCATCTTCAAATTCAGTTTCACACTGAACCACAGTAACGCCGATATTTAAATGAGCATTGGCCCTTTCAAAAATATCAATAGATCTTAGCGTTACTGGGTATTTTCCCTCTAAACAAGTGATATCTACAATGGGGAAATTGGACCCCTCCTTCCCATGTACAGCACAGTGATCTAAATTCGTCTTGGTAGCGTCATCTGCTAGAGGCTGAAATGCTGATATGAGGAAAGCGTACTTGAAACATTTTTGACCTGTTTCAAAACAGATCCGTTGGACACCTTTACAACCGACTAAATCAGAATTATATTTTAAAACTATTGACCACTCAGAACCTGCCCCCCCCCCCTCTTAAAATAAAATCTTTCTTAAATTTACAAATATTAACACTTAAATTTTCAACATAAAGAACAACCGACCCGCTCCCATTTTCGTTATAATTCTCGAGATGCGTAATAACATGACCTATCCACTCGGAAAAAGCACCCTCAAAATTCTCTAAATTTGGATAAATCACAAGCATCTCGGTAAGTACATAATGGTGGTAATGTTCACTTTTTCCCTCATTTAAATAAAAAACACCTTTAAAACAATATAAACCTTAATTGAATCCCGCCCCCTCCCCACAACTGAATTTGGTTCTCCAGAAGTGCACGAATTCTATCTACATAGTCATGCACAATTTCTACGGGGTCAAACACAAAATTACCACACAAAAGCGAATTAAATGGGTCCCCAAAAGTTGCAGTGTAGACAACTATTGCATTTAAAATTGTTTTTGATAGCTGAAATTCGGGAAAAGTCGTAAACTGAATATTACCCCCCTTCTCCCCCTCCCCCTCTTGTAGATTATCAACACCTCCTCCCCCACCCCCTCCCCTCTTGTATATTATCAACACCCCCTCCCCCTCCAAATTGTTCAATAATAGGGCTATGGGAAGCCACTTTATTCGATTGAACTGGGGAAATGTTCATGTAATCTGAGGGGGAAAGGTTCCCTGTTAATTCCCGGGTAAAATCATCCAAAAGTTGCAAAGTATTTGGACTTAGCAATGCTAAGTCCGAATCTGAATTACCTACATTACCCTGCTCAACTGTGCTTAAATCTACATTAAAATAATCACTTAAAAAATCGTTAGTATTAAACTCAAGTGAATTAACGAGTGTATCCTGCTTTGACATTTCATTGTTGTAGAGCTCCATATGCGCGTCCTCTCCTTCTCCAACTGATGAGCACGGGGGAGATGGTGAATATGGAACCAGGACAACCTATAAATGAAAAATAGATTATTTTCAAAGTGTCTAAATCACCCCTACTGTTTTAAAAAAATTGGATTATTATTTACATATATGCTTGAAAACACACTTAATAGCAGTAGCATTTGATTTACTCAATATATTCTGAAAGTTCCAACTTAACGAAAATCTAAAGGATGACATAGAAGGTTTTGATTTTGTTCAAACAACCTCTCCCAATTTCCACTATTTAATGTCCCCCTCCGACCCATCCCGGCCCAGCGCTTCCCGCGGTGCTTGGTGGCAAAAAAAAAATGCTCACATTTTTATATCCTAGCTGTATTTGGGTGTCTGAAGCCGCTGGCGAAGCATGCTGGATGGCAACCTCCTGACCTAGCGTAGGTGGGGCAGTTTTTAAAGGTCAATTTAGAGCGGAAGGGCAAGCGAGCGCAGATTGGGCTGGCAACACTTGTTTGGGGGCCCTCGGCCAGCGATCATATTGCTTAACTGGCACCTTCGCAGGGGCTGCCTCGTCCTCTCTTGCTCTCTTCGATGGAGGGGGGGGGGGGGCAATACATTCTTCATAATTTGCCTTAAAGAAGAGACAAAACTAGTATCGAAATAATTTTCCCCCTTTTTTACAGAAGGAAAATTAGTATCCCCACCCCCTAACCATAATTTTGTCTAGAAAGCATATATCACTAAGAAGCCTCCTCTCCCCCTAAGCCAAAAGCAAAGCAAAAAGTAAAATTTACGAGAACACCATATATCCTGAAAGTTCCAGCTAAATACAATCTAAAAACATTACATAGTAGGTTTTGATTTGTTTCGAACAACTCCTCAAAAAATAATTCATATTAATAGCCCATATCTGCTTTGGAAAAAAACGGTGTCTTTACTTGGTAGCCTATTCCTTTCATGATACACAACTCATTCCAATAGAAAGTTGTTTTTATAATATTTGTAGAGGCAAGGTGAACCATTCGCTAATAAAGCAGTTTATATCGCAAAGGATTTTGCTACTTATTATGAGCGGCATATAATGCATTTTTTGGCTTCGCTAACCTAATTCAGCAGACTGAATATGCACTTGTTATGATTCAAAGGGAGAACGTTATATTTTATCAGGTTGAAAAAATAGCGAGAAATAAAATTTAAACTTACATTTGCAAATTCAGGCTGTATTTGGGTACCGGATGGTCCTGGCATAGCATGTTGGAGGGCAACCTCCTGACCTAGCGTAGATGGGGGAGTATTAAAGGTCCATGGAGAGCGGATGGGCAAGCGAGCACAGATTGGGCTGCGGCTTGGGCAGTCAACACTTGTTTGGGAGGTTTCGGCCAGCGACCATATTGCTTAACTATCGCCTTCGCAGGGGCTGCCTCGTCCTCTCTTGCCCTCTTCGATGGAGGGGCCGCAATACATTCTTCATTATTGTCCTTAAAAGAAGAGAAAAAATATTAGTATTGAAATAATTTTCCCCTTTTTTACAGAAGGAAAATTAGTATCCCCACCCCCACTAACCATAATTTTGTTTAGAAAGCATTTATCACTAAGAAGCCCCCTCCCCTTAAGCCAAAAGCAAAGCAAAAGGTAAAATTTGCAAGAAATGGTCCTATTTTTACCTTGCTGAGAAATTTTTTTAAATGTTTCCCGTCTATAGGCTTTTAAAATAGAAAAAGATTGTTAGCCTAGCAGGTTATAGGCCTAAATTACAATCTTGGATGTAAATGGTATCCATGCACTACACATAATAAAGCTATCTTTTTCTTAGAAACCCTCGGCCCTCTTACTGCCCTAACGCGAAGAAAACGGTTTTGTTTTTTCACTTTACAATGATGATGATAGAATTGAGGCTCCATAGGCTTTTAAAATAGAAAAAGATTGTTAGCCTAGCAGGTTATAGGCCTAAATTACAATCTTGGATGTAAATGGTATCTATGCAGTACACATAATAAACCTATCTTTTTTCTTAGAAACCCTCGGCCCTCTTACTGCCTAACGCGAAAGAAACAGTTTTGTTTTTTCACTTTACAATGATGACGATAGAATTGAGGCATGCCCCCTCCCCCCCTTTTCAGCAATTTCCTAAATATATTGTTAGACCTTAATTTTGAAAATAACTCGTTTCTCTACTTCCATACAGGTTGCGTAGCCTTATCTTAATTATTGCATTTGTCAGGTTAACTGTTTTAATTTGACGGAAAGAACAATTCCTTTGACTAGCCCGCTATCGTAAACACACACGAAAAGGGTGCCAAAACTAGTTATAACCTTGCGCGGAGCTTTATGTCTAAACATAGCGGCTTAATGTCTAAGAATTGACAGAAGTCAGTTGTCACTTTTAGCTAGGATATAGAATGCATAAAATTGTATAAATTGAACGAAAAGAGAATTATTTCTATTGGAAGAATTACACTCATAAACAGAGGGGGGAGAGAGGGGGTTTAGGTGGTAAAAAGAACATATTTTACGTTTTCTAGCGAGTATAAAGATAGCATAGTGGAGTTTGTATTAGAGTGGGAGGGGGGAGGGGGATTTACCTGAATATACTGGAGGGTGACCAAGGAAAATAATTTTATTTTGAAAATAAAAATGAAAATGTACTAAAACAGAACTTACATGGTAAATTGAGGCTGCCAAGGCTTCTAACTCATCAATAATATTCTTTGTTGTATCCATTGTGTCACAATACTTTCTGATAAATTAAATCACAATGCATGTCCGTTATATATGAAATCTCAAGGGCGAATTGCGATGTAATGGGGGAAACCATATGTAAGCGTCCCTCTGATTGGCTTAGAAGGAGATGTAACCAGCCCTCTGATTGGTTTAGAAGGAGACACGTGATTCTGTTTCCTATTCCTGGATCATAACATTCTCCCTAGCGTGCACCTGGACGAACAACAACAACAACAACAAATAAATCGACCTTGAAAATACATCAAAGTAAGAAAAATACTGTTTTTTTTTCCATTCTCAGTGAGAAAAACCATAAAATAGACATAAATTGCTGTTGGCATCCAAGAAAAACAACAAATAAATTGACCAACACTCATAACCATCCAAGAAACATCATTAAAAGTGAGAAAAATCCTGTTTTTTTTATTCTCAGTGAGAAAAACCATCTCCCTAGGGACTCTATGCCCATATATGGTGTGGGATCAGTGTCAGACTCAATTGTAGATGGCAGCACGGTGTTCTCGTACGATCAATAGGGTCCCTTCTACTTTCTCCCCCCTTTTTTTCTACCTCCAGAGGTGAACGGTTGCAATAATAATGCCACGAATCCTATCTTTTCTGAATACCTTTGACTTACTCATAAGATCTCATCAAATGTCTTGTTCACCGCCTCATAAAATCTGTGTGTTATAAAATTAAAACCTTGCAAAATAGATCTTCTGCTTAGATCAAGTACAACAAAATTGTTTTCAGCTTCACAACTTTGCTCAATCCAAATTTATAAGGTTTTAAAGATAACCAAATACATTTCCTAGAGTTTGAAGAAAAGAAAACGCATTGATATAGCATAAAATTCTATTCAAATAACAGGAATTGCATTTTGGGAACTAAACCTTGCGAAAAAGAAACTGATAACTGAAAATTAAGGTAAAATGTTGTTTTGTCAAAATTTTAATAAGTATAGACCTGTCATGTAGGCAAATTTAAGGACCCTGTAGAGGGAGAAGGAGTGGAGGTAGGTACTTCAAAATACCTTCCAGGGACATACTTTGGTGCTTATGTACTATCTTGAACACATGCGCTATATTATATAGGGAAGATGCGGGTTTTCTTTCGAAACGGGTTTCTTTCAATAGAGAAATGGATTGTAAAGCGTGGTTTGTTATTGGGTTTACAATATTTAAACTATTGTTTTATGAGGTTTAGGAGGAAAAAGGGAATCTAGGTTTGGTTAGGTTAGGTATTTAATCTATACTATGCTTTACCCCCTATCCCCCCCTACTGTGCAAATATATAGCCAAAATTCGTTTCTAAACTATTATATTTTTATCCTATTTTGTTTTACTTCATTAGCATTAACCAAACTTCGTTTTTCGCGTGTGTTTCAGATAGTATATAAGCACCCATACTTTAGCCTGTAGACCCATCCCTGAAAGTTTCATTTTCCTAACCAAAGCCCTTTCCAAGATAGCAAAAAGTAGCCAAAGTAGAGTTGATACTGTTCTATTAGCTGTAAGCCAGGCAAGATAGATGATAAAAGAAACTAGTCAAACAGGTTCTCACAACGGAGAATTGGATTGCAAACAGTGGTTTCTAACTGCGTTTACCATATTTAAACTTTAGTTTTTTGGGGTTTAGGGGGAAAAGGTACCAAGGTTAGGATACATATTTAATATATGCTTTGCTTTACGCCCACCCCCCTAATGTGCAAATATATAACCGAATTTTGTTTCTAAACTAATGCATTTTTATCCTATTTTGTCTTATTTCATTAGCATTAACCGAACTTCACTTTTTGCATGGTTTACAGCTAATAGAACAAAACCGTAGAATTTTACCAAACTTTTTTTTATTTATAAAAATGTACTATCTTAAACACTTTGGGAAACATAAGACACAAGTTATCAATATTAATAAAGTAAACTGAATACTTACCATCACAATCGGAATGTCTTCTCTCTCTGATCTGAATGCCCCCTAGGCAAAATCGTCACTTCGTCGTTTGTAGGTCTTAACATTAAATCTACTTTCTGTATTTTACGTTTGTAGGTAGTTGAAGGAGATGATTTTTTTTTTGTTTGTAAAATTTATCTTAAATAATAACATTCGAAAACAAAACAAGAGACAAATTAGGTCTTGGGAGGAGGTTTAGTTGCCCTCCAATATTTACGATCTCTTAAAAAGGACATGAACAAAAAAAAACAACAAATAGAAACGCATCTGTGATCAGTCTTCTGGCAAAAACATAAATTCCACATTTGTGCAGATAGGAGATCATAACCCCCAAATTAACATTTTCTGATACGCTGAATCTGAAGGTCTGATTTACATTGAGGTTTATTGACTTTTTGGGGGTGTTTCTCCCTTTTTCAAAATCAGGCTCCCTGTTTTGAAAATCCCTTTTTCTTCTGAGGCTTGGAGCCTTTAGTGGGTAGATATTAAACATAATGAAAATTATATGTTTGCAATCTGCATAAAAACCCAATTCTTATCAATTGTTATCAAAATTCCATTTTTGAGTTTATGTTACAATTGAGCTGAGTCGCTCCTTAATTACAGTTTAACACTATGAACTGTTTCATAAAACTTGTTGGGCTAACGTCCTATTTTTTAATTAGTCCTGTAGCAAACTAGAGTTTTTGAAGCACGATTCATGCTATTAAAGTGTAGTATTTCTGAGTCCAGTTGAAATGTGCACCATTTTAGAAAATTCTTTTTTTTGGGAAGCTTTTGGTTCCTTTACGTGTATGTAAAGGACTGAAATACCCATACAGGCGTATTCTTTTCTTCGATATATTTGCTCATGGGCGCCCATAAGCTGAATTCCAGGGGGGGACAAACCTCGTCTAATTGACACTTTTAATGCTATATAATAGAAATATCAGAACAAAAATATAAAAATACGCAGTATCATTCAGCCAAGGGGGACGGATGCCCCCTCCCCCTTATGGGCACCTGTGTATTTGCTTACTTGGTTATTCAGCGTAAGCAGCAAATTTATGGCAAATCCAGGGAAGAATTTTTTTTGAAACGCTTTTTGGGTCTCATTACAAATGACGTTCATCACAAAAACATAAATTGTTCCCACAAAAGGATTTTCGTTATTAATTAGAAAAAAATTGCATTCAGAGAGTAATATATCTTCACCTTTAGAACTGTTAAGGTTAGGGTAGAACCTTAAGAAATTTTCTACCTGCAGAAACTCACAAAAAATGTGTTTAAAAAAAGCGATTGTAAAAGTTAAAAGATAATTTTTGTACATAAATTTCTGCGTGTTCATTTTGCAGACAAGAAAGCTCAACTTATTTCAAAGTAAAAATTTGTTTCTTTATTTTTATAATTATCTTTTTATGCTCAAAATTCAATTAGTATTCCTCTTTTTCTGCTATAACTCAAATATTTGAATTGAACTCATACTGAACATATTGCTTTCAATGGTCCTATAGTCAAATTTAAAATGATATTCAAGAAACTTCAAACTGCTGTTGAAGTCCAAACCGTGTTGATTGATATAGCCTATTTACGGTGAAAATTAAATTTTTTCTACTGAAAAGAACATGAGTCTTAATAATTTCAATAATTTGTAATAATTCAATAAGCAAGTCACAATTCCAACAGAAAAATTGGATTTTTTTGTGACTTCTTTGAATTACATAAGCAAGTCACAATTCCAACAGAAAAATTTTATTTTTTTTTTACTTGTTTGAATTCGAGCAAAACATTTTGTTGGAAATCAAATTTTTTTACAGTGCAGCTTTTCTACTTGAGACACGAAACCAAAAGTGCCGTTTTTAGTGCCATTTGAATTTGATGATAGTGGAATTTATATGAAAGACGTAGATATGTGCAATATCTTTTATATGAGCTATAAAATTTCTACCAACGATGTTCTGGTAGCCTGCTAGTGCCACCCTTTGAGAAATAGCACAGAAAGTGCCATTTTAGTGCTATATGAGTAGAGATGGGGGTGCTACTCCCATTGCCCACCCCTGCTGCCACCTATAACTTTTTTACATAGTTTAATGAGGACAGGGTCAATGACCTCTTTCTCAATGACCTTTTTCTCCAGGTGTGTTTTTGGCACGCTCTCAGCGAATGTTATGATCCAGAAATAGATCCAAGTCATTAATGTCTTTGCCTCGGAAACAACTCTTTTGGTCGAACTCCAAAGGATATTAATAACCAAAGGCCATGGAAACAATTCTCCAAGAAACATCTTAGCGATGAATTGTTTTAGCGCGGGAATCAGGTTTCTTATTAATTTGAAATGCATTAGCGCAGAGATGCCAAACAAAAGGAACACGCTGAATTACGTTTAGGGATTATTTGGGCGAAACCGTTTTAGACAGGTTATGGGATTATTTGGGCGAAACAGATAGAGACATTTTAAAAGATGATTTTTGAAGAGATTTTAGAAGAGAATTCAATGGTGAAACTCTGTGGTCGTTAGAATACACAAGTTTCGTTTGAACAGTGTTGTGAGGTCCTCTAACCCAACGCCAAAGGGTTCCGATCCTCCTACCCCAACCCCGAAGGAAGCACCGGTACTCAAAGGTCCCCCCAAGCTCCCAAAGAGCCCCAGCCCCCCAAACGCCCTCCTCAGACCCTCAAAGGCCCTCCACTGGTCCTCAAGGGCCCACCAGACCCCCAAAGGTCCCCCGGACCCCAAACGCTCTCCTCAGACCTTCAAAGGCCCTCCCCTGGTCCTCAAAGGGTCCCCGGACCCCCAAAGGCCCCCCCGGACCCCAAATGCCCTCCCCCAGTCCTCAAAGGCCATCCCCGGGCCCCCCAAAGGACCATCGAGCTCCCAAAGGACCAACGGGGTCCCAAAGGCCCTCCACCGGTCCTCAAATGTCCACCAGGCCCCCAACTGCCCCCCCCCCGGACCCCCAAAGGCCCTCCCTGTGCCCCAAAGGCCCTCCCTGTGCCCCAAAGGGCCCTCCCCGGCCCCCAAAGGTCCTCCGGACCAGAGAAGCGCCGCCGGGATGCGCCGTGGGCCAGGAAAGCGCCGCAGGATGTGCCGCATGGATGCGCCACGGGTCAGGAAAGCGCCACAGGGGATGCGCCGTAGGAATGCGCCGTAGGGATGTGCCGCAGGATGCGCCGCAGGGATGCGCCGCAAAAAAAGTAAACTAAAAAGTAAAAATTTCGAAATGTTATCCCCCAAACGCCCTCCTCAGACCCCCAAAGGCCCTCCACTGGTCCTCAAAGGTCCCCCGGGCTCCCAAAGGGCCAACCGGCCCCCAAGGGCCCCCCGGGCCCCCAAAGGTCCTCCCCCGGTCCCCAAAGGTCCACTGGGCTCCCAAAGGCCCTCCCCCGGCCCCCAAAGGTCCACCGGGCTCCCAAAAGACCACTCAATCCTCAAGGGCCCCCGGATCCCCAAACGTCCTCCCTGGGCCCCAAAGGTCCTCCCCCGGTCCATATACATGCACACAAAAACTCACACACACTCACAAAAACTTACACACACACACACACACACACACAAAAACTTACACATGCACACGAAAACTTACATGCAGACAAAAACTTACATGCACACAAAAACTTACACACACACACACACACACAAAACTTACACACACACACACACACGAAAACTCACACACACACGCCAAAACTTACACACACACAAAAACTTACACACACACATGAAAACTTACACACACACGCCAAAACTCACACACACACACACAAAAACTTACACACACACACACAAAACTTACACACACACACACACACACACACAAAAACTTACACACACACATACATGAAAACTTACACACACACGCCAAAACTTACACACACACGCCAAAACTTACACACACACACACAAAAACTTACACACACACACAAACACACAAAAACTTACACATGCACACGAAAACGTACATGCACACAAAAACTTACATGCACACAAAAAACTTACACACACACACACACGAAAACTTACACATGAACACAAAAAAAACTCACACACACACACACACAAAACTTACACACACACACACGAAAACTTACACACACACACGCCAAAACTTACACACACAAAAACTTACACACACACACACACACACGCAAAAACTTGCACATGCACACGAAAACTTACATGCACACAAAAACTTACATTCACACAAAAACTTACACACACACACACACACACAAAACTTACACACACAAACACACGAAAACTCACACACACACGCCCAAAACTTACACACACACAAAAACTTACATGCACACAAAAACTTACACACACACACACACACACAAAACTTACACACACACACACACGAAAAATCACACACACACGCCAAAACTTACACACACACAAAAACTTACACACACACACACACGAAAACTTACACACACACGCCAAAACTTACACACACAAAAACTTACACATGCACACGAAAACTACACACACACACACACGAAAACTTACACACACACGCCAAAACTTACACACACAGACACACACACAAACTTACAACACACACACACAAAAACTTACACATGCACACGAAAACTTACATGCACACAAAAACTTACACGCACACAAAAACTTACACACACACACACACACAAAACTTACACACATACACACACACACGAAAACTCACACACACACACGCCAAAACTTACACACACACAAAAACTTACACACACACACACACACATACACAAAAACCTACACATGAACACAAAAAACACTCACACACACACGCACAAAAACTTACACACACACACACACACACACACACAAAACTTACACACACACACACGAAAACTTACACACACACGCCAAAACTTACACACACAAAAACTTACACATACACACACACACACAAACTTACACACACACACACACAAAAAAACTTACACACACACAAAAAACTTACACACACACACACACACACACACACACACACACACACACACACACACACACACACAAACTTACACAAACACACAAAAAACTTATATCCACACGCAATAGCTTAGACACACAAAAACTTACACACACACACACACAAAAACTTACACCCACACGCAAAAACTTACATGCACACAAAAACTTACATGCACACAAAAACTTACACACACACACAAAACTTACACACACACACAAAATCTTACACACACACACACACACAAAAACTTACACACACACACGAAAACTTACACACACACGCCAAAACTTACACACACACACAAAAACTTACACAACACACATACACACACAAAAACTTACACATGCACACGAAAACTTACATGCACACAAAAACTTATACACACACACACATGAAAACTTACACACACACGTCAAAACTTACACACACAAAAGCTTAGACACACAAAAACTTACACACACACAAAAACTTACACACCCACACGCAAAAACTTACACACACACACACACAAAAACTTACACACACAAAAACTTACACACACACACACAAAAAAACTTACACCCACACGCAAAAACTTACACACACACACACAAAAACTTACACATACACACGAAAACATACGCACACACAAAAACTTACACACACGCACAAAAACTTACACACACACACAAAAACTTACACACACACACACACACACACACGAAAACTTACGCACACACACGAAAGCTTACACACACACACGCCAAAACTTACAAACACACACAAAAACTTACACACACACACACACACACACAAAAAAAAAACTTACACATGCACACGAAAACTTACATGCACATAAAAACTTACATGCACACAAAAACTTACACACACGCACAAAATCTTACACGCACACACAAAAACTTACTCACACACACACACACGAAAACTTACACACACACACACACAAAAACTTACACACACACATGAAAACTTACACACACACACGAAAACTTACACGCACACGCCAAAACTTACACACACACACAAAAACTTACACACACACACACACAAAAACTTACACATGCACACGAAAACTTACATGCACACAAAAACTTACATGCACACAAAAACTTACACACACACACACACACACACACACACACACACACACACACACACACACACACACACACACCACACACACACACACACACACACACACACACACACACACACACACACACACACACACACACACACACACACACACACACACACACACACACACACACACACACACACACACACACACACACACACACACACACACACACACACACACACACACACACACACACACACACACACACACACACACACACACACACACACACACACACACACACA
>CM051263.1:59746306-59800306 GCA_027921565.1 Artemia sinica
TGTGTGTGTGTGTAAGTTTTTGTGTGCATGTAAGTTTTTGTCTGCATGTAAGTTTTCGTGTGCATGTGTAAGTTTTTGTGTGTGTGTGTGTGTGTGTGTGTGTGTAAGTTTTTGTGTGTGTGTGAGTTTTTGTGTGCATGTATGGGGACCGGGGGAGGACCTTTGGGGCCCAGGGAGGACGTTTGGGGATCCGGGGGCCCTTGAGGATTGAGTGGTCTTTTGGGAGCCCGGTGGACCTTTGGGGGCCGGGGGAGGCCTTTGGGAGCCAGTGGACCTTTGGGGACCGGGGGAGGACCTTTGGGGGCCCGGGGGGCCCTTGGGGGCCGGTTGGCCCTTTGGGAGCCCGGGGGACCTTTGAGGACCAGTGGAGGGCCTTTGGGGGTCTGAGGAGGGCGTTTGGGGGATAGCATTTCGAAATTTTTACTTTTTAGTTTACTTTTTTTTTGCGGCGCATCCCTGCGGCGCATCCTGCGGCACATCCCTACGGCGCATTCCTGCGGCGCATCCCCTGTGGCGCTTTCTTGACCCGTGGCGCATCCATGCGGCACATCCTGCGGCGCTTTCCTGGCCCACGGCGCATCCCGGCGGCGCTTCTCTGGTCCGGAGGACCTTTGGGGGCCGGGGGAGGGCCTTTGGGGCACAGGGAGGGCCTTTGGGGCACAGGGAAGGCCTTTGGGGGTCCGGGGGGGGGGGGGCAGTTGGGGGCCTGGTGGACATTTGGGGACCGGTGGAGGGCCTTTGGGACCCCGTTAGTCCTTTGGGAGCTCGATGGTCCTTTGGGGGGCCCGGGGATGGCCTTTGAGGACTGGGGGAGGGCATTTGGGGTCCGGGGGGGGGGCCCTTTGGGGGTCCGGGGACCCTTTGAGGACCAGGGGAGGGCCTTTGAGGGTCTGAGGAGAGCGTTTGGGGTCCGGGGGACCTTTGGGGTCCTGGTGGGCCCTTGAGGACCAGTGGAGGGCTTTGAGGGTCTGAGGAGGGAGTTTGGGGGGCTGGGGCTCTTTGGGAGCTTGGGGGGACCTTTGAGTACCGGTGCTTCCTTCGGGGTTGGGGTAGGAGGATCGGAACCCTTTGGGGTTGGGTTAGAGGACCTCACAACACTGTTCAAATGAAACTTGTGTATTATAACGACCACAGAGTTTCACCATTGAATTCTCTTCTAAAATCTCTTCAAAAATCATCTTTTAAAATGTCTCTATCTGTTTCGCCCAAATATTCCCATAACCTGTCTAAAACGGTTTCGCCCAAATAATCCCTAAACGTAATTCAGGGTGTTCCTTTTGTTTGGCATCTCTGCGCTAATGCATTTCAAATTAATAAGAAACCTGATTCCCGCGCTAAAACAATTCATCGCTAAGATGTTTCTTGGAGAATTGTTTCCATGGCCTTTGGTTATTAATATCCTTTGGAGTTCGACCAAAAGAGTTGTTTCCGAGGCAAAGACATTAATGACTTGGATCTATTTCTGGATCATAACATTCGCTGAGAGCGTGCCAAAAACACACCTGGAGAAAGAGGTCATTGAGAAAGAGGTCATTGACCCTGTCCTCATTAAACTATGTAAAAAAGTTATAGGTGGCAGCAGGGGTGGGCAATGGGAGTAGCACCCCCATCTCTACTTATATGGCACTTGCAGATAGAAGAATTTATAAAAAGAAAGTAGATATGAGAAATAGCTTTTGAATGAGCCATTAGGACTCTCTTTATGATGTTCTGGTAGCCCGCTAGACCTGTTGAAAAAAAAAAAAAAACAAAAAAAAAAAAAAACACTGGAGACAGATCAGTGCTACCGATACAAAAAAGTGATTTTCCTTGTTGTTCAGGCAGGGGGACTGTAACTTCCCTGTACAAGGTTTTGACCACTTTGATTCCCATGGTACACTTTTCCTTTTGATATGACGCCATTTTCGAGGGATGTGAGGCTTTTTTTTAAATCAACATAAATTTCTTTTCGCAATACACTTTTACTTTTAAGACAAACCGGAATAATAGTTAAAGTTCATGAGTCAGTGTCAGAGGGGAATTTTGTTTCACTAGGCAGTTTTTTTTCAAAACGCGTTTTTTAACTTTTGGTTACTATGGGCTGTGGTTCGCTCTTTACTAGGTTGCAGCTGCTGCTGCAACCATGATACCTTGCCGGGACATGCTTAAAAAAATGAGCCTAGAAAATGACTGAAAAAAACAACAGCGGATACCGATATTCCCGATACGATACATGTGATACCAATACGCACGATACCGATACGCGCGATACAGATACGCCCGATACCAAATACAGCCCTTCTTCAGGAACTATGGAGGGCCATATCATCATCAAAACCATATATATCGGTCCTTTGAACTATATTAAACAAAATCGCTATCTCAGAATTTTTTATAGGACTAGTTGGGGGAGAGGGCCTGTTGGGGGGGGGGGGGGGCTATTTGCCCTCAAATCTTTTGGTCACTTAGAAGGGGGGCTTACAAATTTAATTCCCTTTCGAATAAGCTATTACACACCTCTCTATGACGCTCTGGCCACCCCTAGCCCTTCTAGAAAAAAAAACAGAAAGAAAAAAAAGGGAGACAGATCAGTGCTACCCTTGCAAAAAAGTCATTTTCCTTGGTGTTCAATGGTGGGGGACTGTAATTATCCTACTATAACTATCGGTTTGACGCCATTGTTAAGGGGTTTCAGGCTCTTTTTTGAAATCACTATAAATTTCTTTTCGCAATAAACTTGTACTTCTAAGATTAACTGAAACAATAGTTACCATTCCTGATTCAGTGTCAAATGGCAATTTTTCCTCACTAGACGGTTTTTTTTGAAAACACATTTTTCAACTTTTGATTACTATGGGCTGTGGTTCGCTCTTTACTAGGTTGCAGCTGCCGCTGCAACCATGATTAAGGATACGTGATTTAATTAAAATTGATCAGAGGCGGGAAATACCCGTATAAATAACTTAGGACTCTTATTAGATTTTTATTCTATTTTTGGTGATT
Organism: Artemia sinica; assembly: GCA_027921565.1. Taxonomy (NCBI): domain Eukaryota; kingdom Metazoa; phylum Arthropoda; class Branchiopoda; order Anostraca; family Artemiidae; genus Artemia; species Artemia sinica. Next base: position 59,749,289 of record CM051263.1, read on the forward strand.
GGTTTCATAGTTCCGTTAGTATATTTCAATTAGTCAAAGCTCGAGCCATCTAAACAAAAGACAACATTTTAAAGGTTGAAATAAGCTCAAATTAATTTCTTCTCAAAACCTTAAAACTTTTGGAAGAAGCTTCGAATAACCGAAGGTTTAGGAAGGGGGAAAACCCTAAATAAGTAGTCAACCTTTGGAGAGCCTTTGTGCCTCCCTTTTCAAGCCTACTGTTCCTTGGAACTTAGCCTGGTATTTATAAGAAATCATACATCCAAAAAATTTTAATTACCTGGACAATAACATTGTTTGCCTCCTTGTGGATTCTGAGACGTTAAGAGAACCAAAGAGAACCTTAGACGAAGAGAGACGGAAGAGAACTTTATTCCCCTTTTAGTCCTTCTTTCATTTCGTTAATCCCGTACCGGCTAAAAAAACAAAGGTGGTCTCGATGTTATACAGAGAAGCTAGGGAAAAAGGGGAATAATATTGTCAAACCAAGAATTTCAGGTCCTTTTTGTCTAAGGCAGGTTATACTCTCAAAACAACACACACACGTACATGAGCGTAGTGGACTGGCCTCCCCCAGGCCATTCAGCGTGTCCCCAGTTGGCGATAGGGGAACGCTCTACAGATATGTAGGGTACCTCCATAGGAGGCACGGACGAAGGGGGGAATAACTTTAGAGCCTCCCAAAAGTCCATGGGGCAGGGTCCTTCGGTCATACCCAACCAAAGACAACATGTTTACCAGGTTGAAATACAGACATTCAATTAATTTCTTCTCAACAATAACACTTTCCCCGTTAAGAAGCTGGGGTAGGAATCCACCCTAAATCCGTAGTGGACTGGCTCCCTCCCCTCTCAGCGTACTGTCCCAGTTGGGTAAACGCTCATACTCAAAGATATGTATCCCCTTACCTCACATTGGTTTGTACCCCCTCCAACCCGTTCCGGATCACTTTATTGCCTTTTACCTCCATTTCCCACTAATACCCCTCCCCCTGCTTAAAAAACATAGGTGGTCTCGATTCATACAGAGAAGCTAGGGATAGGGGAAGAATATTGACCAAGAATTCAGGTCCCTGTCACAACCACACACCTTAGTCCCTGGGGGTCCATAATACGGACGAAGGGGGGACCTGTCCCTGGGGGTCATAAGAGGAATCTGGGGCACCCTCGCCCAGGGTTCATAAATACAGGCGGAGGAGGAAGTCCCAGGGACTTCTTGCTGTCCGGTTCTAAGCCGGCTTAAGCACTTCGGTGTAGACTTGAGAAGATATGTGATCCCCGTCCTGCACTGGTATCCGGGATCATTGCTTTTCCTGAGGCGAAAATAATTTCAATGATTTAAAGAACATGAAAATTGGAACTTGGAATATTACGACATTGAAAAATGACTATAGTATCGACATTTTGACAGACGAATTCAGACGATTCGAACTGGATTTATTGGGAGTTTCAGAAACTCATATCCCAGGGGTAGGAAGCACGAAATTAGGTGATATAGAATTTGTTTACTCAGGCAGGAAGGATGGGGTACATAGACAGGGAGTAGGGCTGATGATGAATAAGGAAGCTGCTAAGTCTTGTTTAGGCTGGGAAGGTATTGATAATAGAATACTAATTGCTCATTTTATGACTAGAAAGTTCAGGGTATCAGTTATAGTAGTATACGCCCCTGTAGAACCGACTGACGGAAATACTAGTGACTCAGATGAATTTTACTTACAGTTACAGGAGCAAATAGACAAGGTCCCAGGTAGAAATTTGATTTATTACTGGGAGATGTTAACGCCCAGGTTGGTAGAAATAGGGATAGATGGTATCCCAGCCTAGGTAAATTTGGTATAGGAAAAGAAAACAGTAATGGATACAGACTTTTGCAATTTTGTAGGCATAACAATCTAGTTATAACCAATACCGTGTTTGGTCATAAAATGGCTCATAAGTTAACATGGTATTCACGTGATGGTAAGACAGCAAACCTTATTGATTATATTATAGTTAACCGAAGACTGGCAGGATCAATAGAAGATACTAGGGTAAAGAGGAGTGCTGTTATTGATGTTAAAAGTAAAGATCACCATCTAGTAGTGTCAAGGGTTAATTTAAAGCTGAAATATCGGAAGGGTAACTACCTCCAGGGAAGTTATGATGTTGGTAGACTCCAGGATGAGAATTTGAGAGAAACTTTCCAGGAACAGTTGAATACTAAACTTCAGAGTTTAAAATTTGATAATGTGGAAGATGGTTGGAATAATTTTAGAAAGATAATTTGTGAAGTTGCGGAAGGTGTATTAGGGAAGAAAGCTAGAACTGCAGCTAAGAATATTAGTGAAAAAGCTTTATGTTTAATAGAAAGGAGAAAGGACTTGTACAAGAATTATCTGAGTGATAGATCGTATGAAAACAAAAGAAATGTAAAGAAAGTGGAGAAAGCATTAAAATATGAACTAAGGAGGTGTGAAGTGGAGGCCATGGATAAAATTGCCGAGGATCTTGAAGATGCAGCTAGACGGCATAATAGTAAAATATTGTACTGGCACGTTAACAAATTGAGAGGGAGTAGTCAATCCGGACTTGTCCCAGTTAAAGATAGGAATGGGGTCGCAATTAGCGATAAGGAGAAAAACTAAAGAGAGGTGGGCCGAACATTTTGAGAACTTGCTTAACCGAGATAGAGTTGAAGGAAAAAAATATAGAGGAAAATGAAAAAGTTTGTGATATCTTGGATGTGAAGTAAGATTTGTTTTGTGAGGAGGAATTAGCAACAGTACTAAAAGGATTAAAGAATAATAAGGCTCCAGGTGCTGATAGAGTGGTAAATGAGTTTCTTAAATATGGTGGCTCTGAGGTTAGAAATAAGTTATTGAAGATTATGAATATGATTTTTGAAAAAGGGGAGTACCTAACGATTTTAGGAAAACCTTAATTAAGCCACTTTATAAGAAAGGTGATAAAAGTGAGTTTGGTAATTATCGAGGCATTAGTCTGGTCTCAGTAGGTAGCAAAATTACTTAGTAATATGATACTTTTTAGACTGAGAGATGCCGTAGACAAAGTTTTAAGAGAAGAGCAGTGCGGTTTTAGAAAAGATAGAGGATGTGTCGACCAAATTTTCACTCTTAGGCTAATAATTGAGAAGTGCCTGAGTTTTCAAACACCTTTGGTTCTCAGTTTATAGATTATGAGCAAGCAATCGACTCTGTTGATAGAAGAGCTTTAGTAAAGGTTTTATCCTTGTACGGTATACCAGACAAATACATTAAAGTGATTAGTGATATGTACGAGAATAACACTGCTGCGGTTAAGGTACGAAATGAGGTTAGCAGCTGGTTTTGTATTAAATCAGGAGTTAAGCAGGGTTGTGCTCTATCCCCCTTTATATGGATTATTTGATGGACTTTGTTCTAAGGAGCACAGGAAAGGCAATGGGAGACCACAGAATCAAATGGGGAGGAAAAAGTCTCCTGGACTTGGATTATGCTGATGATTTAAGCATCCTAGATGAAAGTGTGAGCAAAATGAATGAAGTTTTAGAGGTTTTGCGAGTTCAGGGTGCTAGAATTGGTTTGAAAATTAATGTTAGGAAGACTAAGTCACTAAGGCTAGGAATAAGTGAAGATGAAAAGGTGACGTGGGTAATGAAAAGATTGATCAGGTGGGCAGCTTCACTTACCTTGACAGTATTATTAGTAAGGATGGTGGGAGCAGTGAAGATGTTAAAAATAGAATAGCCAAGGCTCAGGGTCTTTTTTTCACAGTTAAAAGGAAGAATAGGAAGATAAGTCTGCAAACCAAGATTAGAATATTAGAAGCTACAGTGACGACAGTGGTCAAATATGGCTCTGAAGCATGGACGCTCCGAAAAGCGGATGAAGATTTGCTAGATGTTTTCCAGAGAAATTGCTTAAGGATTGTTCTGGGTACCCGGCTGACTGACCGTATTTCAAACAATAGGCTATACGAAAAATGTGGTTCAATACCGCTTTCTAGGGCTATAATGAAAGAAAGGTTGAGGTGGTTAGGGCACGTTGTGCGGATATGAAGGATGACAGATTGCCAAAGATCGTTCTTTTCGGCCAACCATCTAGGGCTAAACGGAAAGCAGGTCGTCCCCGTCTGGGGTGGGAGGACGTCATAAAGAAAGATTTAAAGGAAATGGGAACTTCGTGGGCGGGTGTAAAAAGGGAGGCTTTGAATAGATTGGGATGGAGGAGGAGCGTGCGTAGCTGTGTTGGCCTCAGGCGGCTTGGTGCTGCGGTGAGTTGTTAGTAGTAGTAGTAGTAGTATTATAGGATATCTTGGTTTGGGTCAAACTAATAAATTAGGATCTAATCAAGAGTAGGGATCTATCTATAATTATGAAAATATACATAATTTATACAAGGATTATCGATCGAGTCTAATGGGGTCAACGGCCCCCTTTATCTAGGTCAAGTTATTTGTTGTTTCTAGGTTAATGACTCCGGGGCGAAGTTTGCACATGCGCATTGACGAGAACAATGTATTGATCTAGGACTCGAGGGGGGACAGATTTATGAGAAATTGATTGCATAATCGAGGGTAATTATTGATTCACGAAAGGGGAATTAAGAAACATTATGGCTTCTTTGATCTTTAGGTCTGAGGGATAAATGGCTTTTAGTGATAGAGATAAATTAATATTCTATTTTTTAAAATATGGCTTCTCTGATCTTTAGTGACAGAGATAAATTAATATTCTATCGATGCCTTAATAGAGTAACCAAGAACAACTTAGAGATGAAGAGATTAACGCGGGAAATGGTTTCCTGGGAATTTCAAATGTGACAGCGCAGGGATGCCAAAAAAAAGGAACACGCAGAAATTACGTTTAGGGGATTATTGGGTGAAACCGTTTGAGACATTTTAGGGGATTATTTGGGCGAAACCGTTTGAGAAATTTTAGAAGATAATTTAGGCGAAACAGTTTGAGACATTTTAAAAGATGATTTTGGGGTGAAACTCTGTGGTCGCTATAATACACAAGTTCCATTTTAACAATGTTGTGAGGTTCCCTACCCAAACCCCAAAGGGCCCCCTCGGGCTCCAAAGGCCCCACGGGCTAGCAAAGGGCCCCCAGTGCCCCCAAAGGGCCCCCATGGTGCCCCCAAAGGGCCCCCCGAAGCACCCAAAGGCCCCTGGTGCCCCCAAAGGGCCCCCGGGCCCCCAAAGGCCCGAGTCCCCCGGCGCCCCCAAAGGCCCCCCAGTCCCCCAAAGGCCCCCGAGCCCCCAAAGACCCCCCAGGCCCCCAAAGACCTCCAAAGGCCCCCCTGGGCCCCCAAAGGCCCCCCGAGCCTCTCCCTTCCTCCCTCCGTTTTTTGAATTTTTTTAAGTTTTTTCGGACTGAATTTTTTTGACTTAGAAATTATCCAACATTTATTCAGTTTTTTCTTTAACCCATTGGCATAGAGTTTTAGCCTAGAGTCTTAGCTTAGTTTTATTTAGAGTTGAAGTTTAGTTTAGTTATAGTTGAGAGTTTTAAAGTTTTACCTTAAAGTCTTAGCTTAGAGTTTTAGTTAGAGCTCTAGTTTAGTTATAGTTAAGAGTTTTAGCTTAGAGTTTTAGCCTAGAGTCTTAGCTTAGAGTTTTAGCCTAGTCTTAGCTTAGAGTTTTAGTTAGAGTTGAAGTTTAGTTTAGTTATAGTTAAGAGTTTAGAGTTTTAGCCTAGAGTCTTAGCTAGAGTTTTTGTTAGAGTTCTAGTTTAGTTTAGTTAAGAGTTTTAGCCTAGAGTCTTAGCTTAGAGTTTAGTTAGAGTTGAAGTTTAGTTCTAGTTAAGAGTTTAGAGTTTTAGTTTAGAGTTGTAGTTTAGTTTAGTTATAGTTAAGAGTTTAGAGTTTTTAGCTTAGAGTCTTAGCTTAGAGTTTTAGTTAGAGTTGAAGTTTAGTTTAGTTATAGTTAAGAGTTTTAGCTTAGAGTCTTAGCTTAGAGTTTTTGTTAAAGTTCTAGTTTGGTTTAGTTTTAGTTAAGAGTTTAGAGTTTTACCTTAGAGTCTTAGCATAGAGTTTTAGTTAGAGTTGAAGTTTAGTTTAGTTATAGATAAGAATTTATATAAGAATTTAGAAATTAGTCTTAGCTTAGAATTTTAGTTAGAGTTGAAGTTTAGTTTAGTTATAGTTAAGGGTTTAGAGTTTTAGCTTGGAGTGTTAGCTTAGAGTTTTAGTTAGAGTTCTAGTTTAGTTTAGTTATAGTTAAGAGTTTAGAGTTTTACCTTAGAGTCTTAGCTTAGAGTTTTAGTTAGAGATCTAGTTTAGTATAGTTTTAGTTAAGAGTTTAGAGTTTTATCTTGGAGTCTTAGCTTAGAGTTTTGTTAGAGTTCAAGTTTTGTTTAGTTTTAGTTAAGAGTTTAGAGTTTTACCTTAGAGTTTTAGCTTAGAGTTTTAGTTAGAGTTCTAGTTTAGTTTAGTTTTAGTTAAGAGTTTAGAGTTTTACCTTAAAGTCTTAGCTTAGAGTTTTAGTTAGGGTTGAAGTTTAGTTTAGTTTAGTTATAGTTAAGAGTTTAGAGTTTTAACTTAGAGTCTTAGCTTAGAGTTTTAGTTAGAGTTCTAGTTTAGTTTAGTTTTAGGTAAGAGTTTAGAGTTTTATCTTGGAGTCTTAGCTTAGAGTTTTAGTTACAGCTGAAGTTTAGTTATAGTTAAGAGTTTAGAGTTTTAGCTTAGAGTTTTAGTTAGGGTTGAATTTTAGTTTAGTTATAGTTAAGAGTTTAGAGTTTTACCATAGAGTCTTAGCTTAGGGTTTTAGTTAGAGTTCTAGTTTAGTTTAGTTTTAGTTAATAGTTTAGAGTTTTATCTTGGAGTCTAAACTAGAACTCTGACTAAAACCTTAAGATATGACTCTAAGCTAAAACTTTAAACTCTTAACTAAAACTAAAGTAAAACTAGAACTCTAACAAAAACTCTAAGCTAAAACTCTAAAACTCTTAACTATAACTAAACTAAACTAGAACTCTAACTAAAACTCTAAGCTAAGACTCTAAGGTAAAACTCTAAACTCTTAACTAAAACTAAACTAAACTAGAACTCTAACAAAAGCTCTAAGCTAAGACTCTGAGCTAAAACTCTAAACTCTTAACTGTCACTAAACTAAACTTCAACTCTAACTAAAACTCTTAGCTAAGACTCTAAGGTAAAACTCCAAACTCTTAACTAAAACTAAACTAAACTAGAACTTCAACATAAATTTTAAGCTAAGACTCTAAGCTAAAAACTCTAAACTCTTAACTAAAACTAAACTAAACTAGAACTCTAACAAAAACTCTAAGCTAAGACTCTAAGCTAAAACTCTAAACTCTTAACTAAAACTATAGTAAACTTCAACTCTAACTAAAACTCTAAGCTAAGACTCTATGGTAAAACACCAAAATCTTAACTAAAACTAATCTAAACTAGAACTCTAAATAAAACTCTAAGCTAAGACTCTAAGCTAAAACTATAAAGTAAAACTAAACTAAACTAAACTTCAACTCTAACTAAAACTCTAAGCTATGAGTCTAAGCTAAAACTCTAAATTCTTAACTATAACTAAACTAGAACTCTAACTAAACTCTAAGCTAAGACTCTAAGGTGAAACTCTAAATTCTTAGCTAAAACTAAACTAAACTAGAACTCTAACAAAAACTCTAAGCGAAGACTCTAAGCTAAAAACTCTAAACTCTTAACTATAACTAAACTAAACTTCAACTCTTAATAAAGCTCTAAGCTAAGACTCTAAGCGAAAACTCTAAACTCTTAACTAAAACTTAACTAAACTATAACTTTAACTAAAACTCTAAGCTATGACTCTAAGCTAAACCTCTAAATTCTTAACTATAACTAAACTAAACTTCAACTCTAACTAAAAATCTAAGCTACGACACTAAGGTAAAACTCTAAACTCTTAACTAGGTGTTCTTGGCTACTCTATTAAGGCTTCGATAGAATATTAATTTATCTCTGTCACTAAAGATCAGAGAAGCCATATCAAAAAAATAGAATATTAATTTATCTCTGTCACTAAAGACCATTTATCCCTCAGACCTAAAGATCAAAGAAGCCATAATGTTTCTTAATTCCCCTTTCGTGAATCAATAATTCCCCTCGATTATGCAAATCAATTTCTCAGGAATTTAGTTCCCCTCTTGTGGATCAATACATTGTTTATGTGGTTAGGTACCGCTAGACTCGATCAATACATTCCTCACCGATTATGTAAATCAATTTCTCAGAAATCCAGTTCCCCTCGATTATGCAATCAATTTCTCAGAAATCTTTCCCTCGAGTCCTAGATCAATACATTGTTCTCGTCAATGCGCATGTGCAAACTTCGCCCCGGAGTCATTACACCTAGAAACAACAAATAAGCTGACCTTGAAAAAGGGGGCCGTTGACCCCATTAGACTCGATCGATAATCCTTGAATAAATTATGTATATCTCATAATTATAGATAGCTCCCTACTATCAAGTACGATTATTCCGTGTTTTTGCTTACCTAAGAAGCAATAACTTGAACAAAAGGATTCTAATACCCCAGGACTCAAGCCTTGACTAGCTATCCAGGTGTAACTCTTTCAATTAGAAATATTCGATAGCCCTAAACTAAAATAATCCCTTTTTCTCGGTGAATGGCATGGACTATAGAGGATACCTCCTGGACAACGGACACACACACAATATAAGATTAGCCAACCCTGAAAAGAGCTACTGGAAGGGTTTATAATAATAAGAATCACAACGTTTTCTCGTTTTATTTGATTTAATAATGAAATTAGTCGTCACCGGATTTTTGTACCGATTTCGAACAAAGTCGCCTCAGTTTTACCACGCTACCACTTTTAGTTCTAAAAAGTAGGGCAATCTTAGAGCATGTACATGTTGCCTTTTGGCCATTTGATCCCCATCATGATTCCCCGAAGGTTCCTCTTGATACAGTAATCCGTTCCAAAAATGTTGCTGATGTGTCCTTTAGACCCCCTTTTGACGCCCTTTTCATTTTAATGGTCAAAGTCTTAGAAGTTGTTGCAATTGAATTAGTAGTTGCAATAGCCTAGTAGCAGTGGAAGTAGTAGTAGTAGTATTAGGAAAAGCAAGAGTGGTAGTAGTGTTAGTAACAACATGCACATATTACGTGTCACCTAACCTGACAATTTTCTTGGCCTTTTAGCATTCTCTGAAAGTTCCAACTTAATACCCAAATCTATTCCGAGATACACCCTTTTGACAATCTGCATGCACATAGTGCGTTTTAATTTAGTTCAAACTCCCCCTCAATATTCTGTCAAATTTTTACCTTCAAACGCGTACCATTAATTGTGCTAGAATCATAGCAGTACTAGAAGGAACAGTTGTAGCAGCAGTATTAATAGCAGCAGCAGTGGGTACATGTTGCCTGTCGGCCTGTTGAACATCCCACTCACGATGCCCCTCCTCTTGGTATGAATTTAAAAAAACTAAGTTTTCCGAGGGAAATAAAGAGCAAAGTTGAAACATAAAACAGACAAAAATTATAACTTCCCAGCCTATTTAATAAATATTAACATAACTAGTATAAATAAACGAACTACTTATGTTTCCCTATGTTTTTAGGATTATACAAAACTAGCGCTTTACTGAAAACACAAAATAATATAGGACTTTTGGTACAGTAGAAGCAAACCAATTAAGAACACTTTTTTTAGAATCAAAATATTATCAATCCCTTTTAGGATTTTCTTTTTTTTACGTTTAATTTGGTGTCACTTCTGCACAATGGCTCAGTCCAATGACTGGCTGTCGTTTTGGTTCTTAAAAGGACATGTCATGATTAGTTTGTACACTAGTTTGAAGTAAGGCCATTTTGATAGTATTAGGACTATAAAATAGCTTTAGAATTTGCATCATAGCTTGAAATTCACTTTTGCATAGAGAGAAATAATCGGATTTCCAGAGTTCATATTATGTCTTATTTGTTCTTCATTTAAAGTGATACTAAAGCATATTTCTTAAAATTTAAGACTGTATATTACCCACTATTTGTATTATAGCTGGTGAGAGCAAAATACTGCTTGATAAATCAATCCGATATTTCTGTATGCTGTTCAATTACTTCGCGGTTATTAAAAATATTTAGTTTTACGCTTATGTTTTAAGATAATTTTAATTGTATACTGAAAGTTACTAATGTCGAAACTGGTGTAAGACTATGAAAAGCTTTATAGATTCATTTAGTGTCGTCAGGATACATACTCATTTTTGACTCTTAAATCAATAGTCCTGTTTTTTATACTTGACTTTTGTGTTTTCAGTAAAGCGCTAGTTTTGTTTAATCCTAAAAAGTATAGGGAAACATAATTAGTTGGTATATTTATGCAAGTTATATTAATATATATTAAATAGGCTGTGGAGTAATATTTTTTGTCCGTTTTAAGTTTCAACTTCGCTCTTTACTTCCCTCTGAAAAACTTTGTTTTTCTAAATTAATCTTTGTTCGTTTTTGATTAAAATTTAATGCAGAAACAACGCTGCCATGATTCTTTTTTATTTATACGGAATAATGTGCGCTCGTTTTAAGTTTTAATGTCACTTCTTAGTTTCAGTTGAAAATATTCACAAATATGACCTATGATTCCAGGGAACATACCAATCGATGCCTATTTTTTAGGTTTCTTCCGAATATAATATTTTTTTTTGGCGCGAATTCAGTTTTAAACACTTATGAAGAGAAGCTGTAGCCCCTTTGCAATCTATGTACCATCCTACCCTGTTTATTGTTTTTTTTTTATATAAATAGTTTTTCTATTTTTCTTTCCCTACTCAGCTTATCAAAAAACTTGCACGAAAGAATATAATATTTCGAAAAAAAATATTGCAAGTCATAGATTTGACACTTTCCAAATCTAAATGTAAATTTATTCATAACAAATTAAGCCTCAAGACCACAGTTCATATAATTATCATATAAGATAATTATATGAACTGTGCTCGAGACAAAGCACAGGGCATTGGACATTGTGACTAAGATTTTGATATTATGAAACTTCGACAGTTATTGACTGAATTAAAAAACTCTTGAAATGAAAATTATTAAACTGTTTTTTTGTAAGGTTATAAAGATATACAAATACATTTACTAAATTTTGAAAAAAAACAACATTCATTTGGCTTAAAATTCAACTCAAATAACAGGAATTGCATTTTCAGAACTAAAGCCAGAGAAAAAGAAACTTATAACTGAAAATTAAGGTAAAATGTTGTTTTCTCAAAATTTCAATAGGTATAGGACCTGTCGTGTAGGCAAATGGTACTTATGCATTATAAATAACACAACGCTATACACGAAAGAAGTCAAGTTTGGTTAATGCTAATGAAATAAAGTAGGATGAAAATATAATACTTTAGAAACAAATTTAGGCTATATATTTGCACATTAGGGGGTGGGGGTGGGGGTAAAGCATAGCATATATTAAATACGTAATCTAGCCTAGGTACCCCCCCCCCCCCCCCCCCCCCTAAACCCCAAATAACACCAGTTTGAATATCGTAAACGCGATAAGAAATCACCCTTTGCAATCCATTCTCTCTTGCAAATAAATTAAAACCCGGAAATCACTTTCACCCTGAAATCAGGTTTTGAATGAGCAACTGCTAATCGGCCGCAATGTTGCAGCAGCTTCATGGTGAGCAGACGATTGATGAAACTTATTAATGGAGATGGGAGGGGGGTAAGCGGGAGGGCTTCTTGTAAACCTCCAGTGAAGAGTTTTGGAACATAATTATTACAATGGTACCATTTTTTATGCTTCCACGTTTTTTTCACTTAAGAAGTAAGATAAGATTTATTCATAATCAATTAATCATACAAGAAAATACATTGTGCTAATCCCCAAAGGCTCCTAGGCCTGTAATAGAGGGGGAATACATACCGTTTAAATCAAACACTAAATCAATAGAAAAAACATTAAAATAGGCCTACATAAAAAAGAAATCAATCATTAACAGCCATAAAAAAGAAATCAATCGCCAAACAACATATAAAATTAAAAAGAGACCATACCTGAGGCCTGGGAGTCATAGCGCAGAGAAGACCACCATAAAACAAAACTAAACATTCAGGGGACATGAGTGGCACCAAGAGTGCTGTTTTTAGTGCTATATAGCACTTACCGATGGTAGAATTGATGAAAGCTTGTAGATATGAGTAATAACTTAAAAATGAGCCATTAAAACCCCTCTATAAAAAGTTCTCATAGCCCACAGGCTCCAACTTTTGCACTTTAGACATGCCACCAAAAGTGCCATTTCACACTTGCAGAGGGTTGAACTTATAGAAAGAACGTAGACATGAGCGATATTAGCTATTAAATATCAGTCTACGATGTTCTGGTAGCCCAACAGCCCCAACCCTTGAGAAAAGGCACAAATAGTGTCAATTTTAGTGCCATGTGGCACTTGCAGATAGCGGAACTTATAAAAAGCACGTAGATATGATGAATAGCTTTTAAAGAAGCCATTAAGTATCTCTCTATGATGTTCTGGTAAACCACCAGGCCCGGAAAAAAAGAAGAAAAAAAGGGAGACAGATCAGTGCTACCAATGCAAAAAAGTTATTTTCCTTGTTGTTCAAGGAAGGGACTTTAATTTCCCTTTTCGAAGGTTTTCGAACCGTCTGATTCCAATGGTACATTTTCTGACACCAATTTCGAGGGGTTTCACACTTTTTTTGAAATCACCACAAATTTCTGTTTGCAATAAACTTTTACTTCTAAGACAAGCCAAAATAATAGTTACCATTTCTAAATTTTAAAGAGTTCATAGTGAATTCTTCCAAAGGACTAATGAAACTTACTAAGGGGGCTGGGAGGGGGGGAGTATACGGTGAGGGTCTCTTGTAAATCTCCAATTAAGGGTTTTTGGACCATAATTATTACAATGATAGTAGAAAGCTATCTATAACTCCGAGGGGGGCACCATATATGGGCATAGAGTCCCTAGGGAGAACACCTGTGCTGTCAGTCGTGACTTGACACCATATATGGGCATAGAGTCCCTAGGGAGAACACCTGTGCTGTCAGTCCGACGGGGCACCATATATGGGCATAGCCTCCCTAGGAGAAATGGATTTCTGAGAAATTGGTGATCGTCCAGGAAAATTGTTTCCGGGCGAAGTTTATTAATGTCTTTGGTGTTTGTCCAGGAGAATTGTTTCTGGGCGAACTTTATAATGTCTTTGGTGTTCGTCCAAGAGAATTGTTTCTGGGTGAAGTTTATTAATGTCTGACAGATGATGTCAAGGTTGATTGATTTGTCATGAAAGGGGAATTATCTCCGGGCGAATGTTTTGAACTTGGAGATGAAGAGATTAACGCGGGAAAGGGTTTCATAGGAATTTCAAAATATGACAGCGCAGGGATGTCAAAACAAAAGGAATACGCTGAAATCACGTTTAGGGTCATTTGGGCGAAACCGTTTTAGACATTTTAGGGAATTATTTGGGCGAAACAGTTAGAGACATTTTAAAAGATGTGAGGTCCCCTACCCCAACCCCAAAGGGCTCCGATCCCCCTACCCCAACCCCAAAGGAGGCCCCGGCCCCCAAAGGTCCCCGGGCTCCCAAAGGACCACCCGGCCCCCAAGGGCCCCCCGGACCCCCAAAGGCCCCCCGGGCCCCCAAAGAGTCCCCTCCCCATTTTTTAATACTTTTTTAAGGCTTTATTATATCTTTCTTTTAAGGCTTTATTATATCTTTTCAGAACAAGTTATTTTCTTAATGTCCATCCTAAACCCATTTTACAAGTTGAAGTACCCATCCTTCTCACCCACAACTTTACTATACTGCCTTTTTGAATGCTCCAACACCAAGCAATACTTTTCAAAGGGCATTTCAGAACAAGTTCTTTTCATAATGTCCATCCTAAACCCATTTTTACAAGTTGAAGTACCCATCCTTTTCACCCACAAATTTACTTTACAGCTTTTTGAATGCCCCAACACCAGGCAATACTTTTCAAAGGGCATTTCACAATAAGTTCTTTTTTTAATGTCCCTCCTAAACCTATTTTACAACTTGAAGAACCCATCCATGTCACCCACAACTTTACTTTACAGCTTTTGAATGCTCCAACACCAAGCAATACTTTTCAAAGGGCATTTCAGAACCCCAACCCCGAAGGAAGCCCCCGGCACCCAAAGTCCCCCGGGCTCCCAAAGGACCACCCGGCTCCCAAGGGCCCCCGGACCCCAAAAGGTTCCCCCGGGCCCCCAAAGAGTCCCCTCCCCATTTTGTAATACTTTTTTAAGGCTTTATTATATCATTTCTTTTAAGGCTTTATTATATCTTTTCAGAACAAGTTCTTTTCATAATGTCCTTTCTAAACTCATTTTACAAGTTGAAGTACCCATCCTTTTCACACACAACTTTACTATACTGCTTCTTGAATGCTCCAACACCCAGCAATACTTTTCAAAAGGCATTTCAGAACAAGTTTATTTTCATAATGTCCTTCCTAAACCCATTTTACAAGTTGAAGTACCCATCCTTTTCACCCACAAATTTACTTTACAGCTTTTTGAGTGCCCCAACACCAAGCAATACTTTCCAAAAGGCTTTATTATATCTTTTCAGAACAAGTCCTTCCTAAACCAATTTTACAAGTTGAAGTAGTTATCTTTTTCACCACAGCTTTACTTTGCGACTTTTTTGCACACCCCAAGATCAAGCAATACTTTTCAAAAGGCTTTATTATATCTTTTCAGAACAGGTTCTTTTCTTAATATCCTTCTTAAACCAATTTTACAAATTTCTAAATTTTTCCTTAGTAGATAGAAAAAGCTATATCATAGTTGTGAATATTTTCTCGAAAGATAAGCAGTTCTATTTCAATTTTAAATTTTCTCAATGAAGTGAAGAAAAGTTCAAGTTCTCTTCTGAATTTTACCAAAGAACACACTTCAATTCTAATTTCTCCAGAGAAAATAAAAATCTTCCACTTTAGTTTTAAGTTTCCCAAAGACATAAGAAATTTAAAGTTCAATTCTAAATTTTTCGGTGGAAGATAGAAAAAGTAATACCATACTTGTGAATATTTTCCTGGAAGATAAAAACTTCTAGTTCAATTTAAAATTTTCTCAACGAAGTGAAGAAAAGTTCAAGTTCTACGTAGGCTAACCCTATGTAGGCTAACCTAGCCTAAAACTAACTTAACCTAACCTAACTTAATCTAACCTAACCTGACCTAGTCATACACCTAACTTTTTGCCTGTCTCTCACCTAACCTAACCTAAGTGAAGCGTACGTAGGCTAACCTAACTTAACCTAACCTAATCTAACCTAACTTAATCTAGCCTAACCTAACCATACTCGCCGGAAAAGGTTAGTTTAACTTATCATGAGCGCTCATGATAAGTTAACCTAACATAACCTAGCTTAAACATGGAGAAATGTTTCTAATTATTTATTAATATTTGTTTATACCTAACCTAACCTAACCTATTGTTTTTGGTGGATAGATGAATGAACTGAATTTAAGAAAAATTAGAAATAAAGTGAAACTTTTTATCTTCATGGTAAATAATCACAATCATAGTATAGCCATTCCTATCTTCTATGGAAAATTTCAAATTGAACTTTAAATTTTTTAACTACCGGCCCCCAAGCTCTAAGGGGGGCTGTGTTGACCCCAAAGTTATTGTTAGCTGATATTTAGACTACTTTGAATAACATGGATATGTCAAAATCTTGATCTGATACATTTGGGGAAAATAGGGCATGGGGGGGGGGCTAGTTGCCCTTCGATCACTCTTGACTTTTAAAAAGGCGATTAATAAGTCGATTTTACGTAAAAAGGTAATTCTGTTTCCTCAGATAAGTTTCGGAATGGTTCGTTATTGACTTTTTTTTGCTGTTATTCAAGCTTTTGCTAATTCTGAGAATGGTTAGCGATATTGTCAATTTTATGAAGAAACAAAAATTTGGCTCCTCTTAAAGGGAAAGATTGAAAATGAAAATTTTACTAAAAGAACATGTTTTCTAGATTTGTTTGATATCCATCCCTTATTTTTAAACAAATAAGGTTATCTCTGCATATATCATCGATAAATCTCACTCCAGTCTTAATTATGATGGATTGAATATAAACAATTCCTAAATCTAAATTTAAAATTTCCGACCTGCCAATTAGGGGAAATAAGCAGAAAATAGGGAATTTTATGAATAAAATTCAGCCTTGTTAAAGTCAATTTACTGATTTCATTTTAATCTACTATAAAAAAAAAATTTGAAAAGTGAAACAGGCAAGAGTCAGCAAAAGGAGGTGGCAACTTCGTTTTATTTTGGTCAGAATTTCATTTTACATTTGCTTTTGCGTATTTTTCTAGTTGAGTGTAATTTTTCTATGGGGTAATTAAGGGCGTAATTTCGTCAAAATAAGGGAGGGGGGTTGGTAAAATAGGAGCCTATTTTCCCAAGTCAGGTGGAAATGCCCAACTGAAAAAAATTAAAAATGATACCATAAAGGTAAAGGTATACACTGTAAATATGTGTTTGAGATTCAACAAAAATTGTTTGTATAATTTATCAACAAAAAATGGAATTTCTACAGCTGAAAATCGTTGCAATTGAGTATTTAAGGCCTTATTAGAATTCCCTAATCATTAATGAATTTCCAATTTGCCGAGGAAAAAAATATTGGACTTACACACCCGAATCAAAATTTCATTTGTTGAAGGACAAATATGTTTAATTTCTAGATCCTTATTGGACCCCAATTTTTTTTGAATAGTAAATATGTTGGATTTCAATAAGAAACTATTGAATTACCTGTAAAATCAAAAAATTTGGTGATGAATCACTAACGGTGGCAACCCTCCTTGACATACAATGAATATAAGCCACATGTTATTTCCATGGCAATCAGAAATATTACAGGGATTAACATTTCCACAGCCACTCGGAGTACATCTATCTCGTCTCAACCGACTATAATAGCTACGAGGAAACGGTCCTCAATAAACAGGTTCTGACATAAGCCATAACCGGTCCTTCTTCATGGGTAACCCAGCAGCTTCTTCGAGTAATCCAGAAAAGAAATGATTTGTACGTACTTTATTTTGATTCAGAGTCACAGGAGGAGGAGGAGGAGGAGGGAGGCGTTCAATGACTTTAAAAAAATTCGTAATGAAACTACTCGGGTTCGAATATCTTTTATTCAAGAATAATATGGGATGAAATTTGAAAATAGTTAAGGGAATACGGAGGGACGTGGAAAATCATTAATAAATTATTAAATGGTGGCAATTAATTAGCCTAACAATTGATGATAGAATAGTCGTTAAAAGGAAGGAAATTTCTGACGTTTTGGGTGAAACAGGTGAATCAGTAAGTGAAATTTCATATAATGATAGCGATAAAATTGCCGAACCTTTTAAAGATGAATGAAGTTTTGGGGGTAAACATGAATATTGCTGAAACTAATCTGGAGGAGATTAAACAAATAATAGGGTTATTGAAGTCAAATTCCTCTGGGAATGATGGTCTCAATCTTAAAACATTTAAATTAGTAATGGCATGTTTATTGCCCTGCCTTGTATGTTTACTAACTTATCATTGAAAAAGGGTTCCTTCGCGAAAAGAGGCCACGGTCATTCTCTGTGTAAAGGAGGCTTGAACCCATATCCCTCCAAATGTTGAACGATTTCGAGGTTTTCTTTGTTTTCAAAGCTTTATAAAAAGGCTATGCATCGATTCATAGAAGATTGTATAACCATCTGAATCTATATGGATTTTTCGTGGAAACACAGTTTGGATTCGGGGAAAAGCCATTCTACAATACATGCCATCTAGCATCTCACAGATTTTTCTAACTCTGCGCTTGAACGTGGTCAGTTAGTGCTTTCAATTTTCGTAGATTTTAGAAAAGCTTTTGATACTGTTGTTTTTAAGATCTTATTGAGCAGGCTATGTTGTTTAGGTGTTCAGCATTTATCCTTGAATTGGCTCTAGTCTTATCTTGGAGGGAGGGAAAACACTTAGACTGAATACTGATGGCTGCAAATCGAGAATTTATAGATTCGTTGCGGAGTTCCACAAGGTTACGGAGGCCCCAACTGTACCTAATTTATGTATATACCATACGATTCACGTGCAATTTACGGAGGTTACGTGGGAGGATCTTTCCATGGAGGAATTTTGCATGGGGAAGAGAATTTTCCATGAAGGGGGCACCGGATTTCCCGACATTATTTAAAAAACGATCAAAAATTATATTAAAAAAAAACAAGATTTTCAACTGAAAGTAAGGAGCAACATTAAAACTTCAAACGAACAAAAAAATTATTACGTATGTGAGGGGGTTCGCCCCCTCGTCAATACCTCGCTCTTTACGCTAAAGACTTTCAAAAGGGTTACTTATTTGAATTAAACGGTCTTTGTAATTAAGTGGTCATTCTTAAAGAATTGGAACAAAATTCGAACTTTAGCGTAAAGAACAAAGTATTGGCAGGGGGGCTAACCCCCTCAGGCAAGTAATAATTCCTGTTCGTCTAAAGTTTTTATGTTGCTCCTTACTTTCAGTTGAAAAAAACTTTTTTTTTTTAATTTAATAAGGCTAGGTAATGAGCTTCCATCAAGAATTCTTTAAAAAACAACTCCTGAAACACAAGGGTCGGTTGATTAGAACAATAAGTAACTTTTTTTAAAGGGCCAAAAAACTGTAGCGTGAAGAGCGAGGTATTGAGGAGGGGACAATCCTCCTAATATGCGTAATAATTTATGTTCGTTTTGTTTCAAGTTGCTCCTTACTTTCAGTAGAAAAAACTTTTTTTTTCATTTAATGAAGCTTAGAGATAAACATTTTTCTAAAGGTAATGAAAAAAAAAAAATGTCAATTAAAGTAAAAGCATGTAAAATGAAAAAAATTAATTAATTAAAAAATACTCAAAACAACTGCTTACTTACAACAACTAAGATAGAAACATCCATCAATCAGTTCTGCTGAGCAATGCCAAAGCGTTGGACAGATATTTTTTTAACGATATCGACTGTTTGAACTTGGTTATCAAACACCAAAATGTTTAATGCCTTTAGACTCAATTTTTTATGAAAAGTACCGCATTATCAAAGTAGTTTGTTCAAAGCAAAACATTAAAACTAAAATTAGGAAAATCAAATAAAGTTTTTTAGTTCAATATTTTTAGAATACCAAAGACCAATATATTTGACACTTTATGCTTCAGAAGTGTAAAAATAAAATCTTTTTCAAAGTGACAACTAGATAAATGCAATCACTCATGGAAAAAAAAATAAATGATAATAAAAATCAAAAAAAACGTATCCGTTCAGGGGGAAAATAAAATTTTTCCAAGTATTCCGTTCAGGGGAAACATTTCTGATTATAATGGCTTTATATATCAGCTCATGGGTACTCTTACAGTATAAGCAAAAGTGGATGGCATATATTTACCAAAATTGCCCCTTATTAAGTTGTTTTCCTTGTGCATTCCATAATTAAACGAACTTTTTGGTGCACTAATAGCTGCACTAATTACTAATTAGTTAACATATTAGTTACTAATTAGTTAACATATTTAGGATCCCCATAAAAGGTGATTCTTTGATTGAATGTTATCAATAGTTAGGCTCTTACACTTTCGTTATTGATAAGAATCGTTATATACTTACCATTCATTACTATGAAGAATTTGATATTTTTTTTTGTTATTCCAACCAAATCATATAGAAAAAATATTTGTGGAAAACTGGAAACGGGTCACTCAGTCACAAATTAGAGCTTATATTTTCCTTATCAAGGATCAAAATCTTTGTCAGGCAGCCAAAAATGGGGCAACACACATGTTTTCCATGTTTTTTCCCTATCTGCTCTTTCCTTTGGTTTCCTTATAATTACTTTATAGTCCCAAATTTTCACTCCGCCAACTCGCCCTCAGTGCTACAAAAAACAAAGAAAAAGAAAATCTAACCTTCCGAAGCGAATCTAACAAGAGCAGAATAGACACTGAAGGAGAAAAAAAAACAGCCAGAAATAAATGAAAGAAAAATTACCAATTGGATTGAATAAGTATCCGTTGCCTGGCAATAGACTTCACCATTCTGCAACTTCGATATTCATTAGGTATGCGGACAGGTTGTCTTAAATTAGACTGAGCGAAAATATTGATTGAGTTTTGAAATTAAGTTGTTACAAATTGGGCTTAAGGAAATATATCCGGTGTCTCTATTTATAGCCGAATTTCTTTTTATATATATATTTTTTTTTATCTCAATTACCTCTTCTTTTTTTTAAATAAAAATCCCACCTCCTCTCCTCCCGGTGACATAATAATCTTTTTCACTTAATTTTAAACTTTAATGTTACCTACACTAATTTAAAAACAACTTTTATTTTTTTGAAATTTGGATTTGGGTAGCCCAAACATAATTGACAAAGACAAGGTATACTACAAAAAAAAATTCAAAACCGCAAAAAAGTACCATTCCCGGTTTAGCAGGGTGCCCTTCTTCCATATGGCACCCCTTTCACCGTGGAAATACATTAATAATAGACAAATAATTTTCATAAAACCTTGTTCTCAATCAACTATACATCATCCTCCATCCTCCCAACCTTCCCTCAACCCGAAAACAAACCTAGGAGGAGTAGAAAACTGTGCCCTTACAATATCATTAGGCACGCCATTCTAATCCTTCTTTTATAACAAACAAATAAACTACTAAAACCTTTTTAATACCCATTTGGCTACCCAAAAATCAAACAAAAACCAACAAAAAAATTAATATGATTATCATAATACTAACATCAGTTCCTCAATATTTTTTTTATTTTTATTTTATTTATTTAATTTTTTTTAATTTTTAATAATTACCTTTTTAAAAGAGGTAATTACCTCAATTACCTCTTTAAAAGAATACGGTAGGCCATTTACAGTACATATTAAAGTTGCCTCCTCAAAAAGAACCAAATGTGTAGGACTTTCGAAGATATGCAGGGCCAAGGCGGAATCAAAGTTGTCATTTTTATTTTCGAATCTCAAGGACTTACCTACTGAAATTGTGTGTTCATGAAAACGTTCACCAAGTTGTTGATGGGTCCTACCTATGTAAAATTTCCCACATGAACACGGGACTCTGTAGACACCACTACCAAGTATAGGGTCAGTTTTATCTTTTCCTGAGGTGAAAAAATGTTCAACTTTTTGTTCAGTTTTGAAAGAAACAGAGAGATTATTTTTTTTTCCAAGTTTATCGCTGAGTTTTGAGATGTATGGTAAAGTGGTGAAAGTTTTGTTCTCGATTACAGGAATAACTGAATCAAGAGGGAAGGGCTCCCTATTTTCTTGTTTTATCTTTTTTAATTGTTCATCTATGATATGTTCAATAAGGTTTATTCGGTAGCCATTGCAGAACAGAATATCTTCGACATGATTTAATTCAGAATTTACGTGATTACGTAAATTCTGATTTTGTCACGGCCTTCCTAGATTTTGTCCTGGCCCCCTTTTGGAAAATCTATCCTCTAAGATTTGGATGAAAAATTTATCCTCACATCCAAGGAGCTAAGTATTCTTTCAAAAAGACCAAAATTTACAATGGCTCAAACACACGTAAATACATCACAAATTATTACGGGCGTAGAGTCAGCTATTTTTAGCTCCCATGGTGAGGTTGAAAATCCAGACCTACTCAGAGGAGAAATTGTAAAGTGTATTCTCGAGTATAGGCCATCATCGTCACTTTCAACTCAGTCAAAGGAAGAAATTAAAACCCTCTGAAACTTAAAAAAATATAAAAACACAGTAATTACAAGAGCGGACAAAGGAAACACAGTTGTAATTATGAATTCTGCAGGTTATGAAGTGAAAATAAATACCCTTTAATGGATAAAAATACTTACAAAGAAATAAAAACTGATCCCACAGACAAATACACACAGCAGTTGAGAAAAGAATCAGAAATTTTTAAAAACAGTAGACTAATTACCCCTCAAATGTACAGAAAATTCTACCCCAAAGGTAGTTCCGCCCAAAAGTTTTGTGGTCTGCCTAAAATCCATAAGAAAGATATTCCGTTACGTTCTATATTATAGCATGTTATAGTTCTCCAGCTACAGGTGTAGGAAAGCTCTTAGCCACCATTTTTAAGCCTCTTTTAAGCACAGAGAAATCTTGTATAAAAAATTCCATAGATCTTGTTGACAATTTAAAAAATCAAAGTACAACAGAAAAAACTGTTTTCTCTAGTTTTGATGCAGTTTCTGTGCACACTTCATGCGATGTCCATAAATGTGAGCAGGCCTTACAAAGAAAATTAGAGGAAAATTCTGCTTGGTCAGATTACAAAACTTTGGAAATTGACACAATAATGACGCTCGTTCGTCCTTCCAACAAGTTCTCTTCGTATTTTAAATTCTGGGAAAATTTTTTCGTTCAAATCATGGGCCTATCCACGGGCACTGTTTTGTCTCCTTATTTGGGAAATTTTACATGGATTTCATAGAACAATCTGATTTGAATAGTTTCCACTTAAAACAATGTCTCTGGTTTCATTTCGTTGATGATATCCTTTCTGTTTGGGAACATGGACAAGACTCTCTAAAAGATTTTTTGTCACATTTGAACTCTGTTGATTCGAATCTCCAATTCACAAGGGAACTGGAAGATTCAGGAAAGCCGCCCTTTTTGGATGTTTTAATTATAAAAAATACTCCTAGCCTTGAATTTTCTATATATAGAAAGCAGACCCATAATGACCGGTATCTACCTTTCTCGTCAAATCACCCTCCTTCTCTGAAAAGAGGGGTAATAATCTCTTTAGTCAACATAGTTCTAAAAATCTGTTCACGTAATCACGTAAATTCTGAATTAAATTATGTCAAAGATATCAAGGAGGCACACTTGTGCCTCTATAAAGAGGCGACCCACCACAATGTTAAGCGATTTCAGGTCCTAGAGGTCGCAGAGAGACGGCGGTAATCGCATTTTGTAGCCCAAGCTCAAACTAAGAAACTTGCAAAATTTCATCCTCCTCCGACTTTATCTTCATGGGGTAAACTGGGCCGGAAGTTTCGACCCTCCCACCACAGCCCCCCTTTAACGTTGTCCGATTGGGCTGAAATTTAGAAGTTAAGCTTTCCTAGGGCCCGGGAGCTTATCCTCACAATTTCAGCTCAATCCGATCACTTCTTCTCTGTTTTCAAAAAACCAAATATAGCCACTTAAAATTCATTTCTTTTTTTTTCTTATCCACGCCTACAGGCCACAGTTGGCCACTGATCCGGGTGAATGAGGACTCTTTCGAAGCAGAATTCGACCTGTTAGGGCCTTTTGATATTTTCAGACCGAAAAAATTATCCCCCGAATTTACATTTACGAAAAACCTCGTATTCCTATAATAGCCCATGTTAATTGTTCCAACCACAACCCCCCTTTAACGTTGTCTGATCGGGCTGAAATTTAGAGGATGAGCTTTCCTGGGGCCTGGGAGCTTATCCTCGAAATTTCAGCTCAATCTGATCACTCCTTCCATGTTTTCCAAAAACCAAATATCAAGTTTTGTGGGAATTTGCTTGCGTCAAAAATAGATTCCATTTACTAAAAAACAATTACAATTGTGTCTCTTTAGTCCAGCGGTTGATACTCCAGACTGTCAGGCGGAAAACCCGGATTCGATTCACCGTCAGAGCAAATTTTTTATATACTGAATTTAAACTTTAAAAAAGAAACTCAGTTTCTTTTTTAAATTATTTGAAAAAAAACGTTTTCTAAAGAGTTAAAGAGGCTGAGTTTACAAGGTCGACCCTTAAAACGTACAGGGATTAGGAGGCACAGTTGGGGGGCTGTTAAAGAGGCTGAGTCACAAGTTCGAACCTTAAGACGTACAGGGATTAGGAGGCACCCTGTACGACGTGATTTGAGTATTCAGGAATTAAAAGCCTTAACACAAGAATGTTCAAGAGCGGGGGGTTTGGGGAGCGGCAGCCCCCCAACTTTAACTCCTGACACGATCATCAGCTAACAGTTAGTCAAGCAATAATAAGTAATAAACTGTACAAAAACGTGCAGAAATTATTTGAAAAAAACTACGTTTTCTAAAGAGTTAAAGAGGCTGAGTTACAAGGTCGAACCTTAAAACGTACACGGATTAGGAGGCACAGTTAGGGGGCTGCCGCCCCCAAACCCCCCGCTTTCACAGCCTTTAAATAAAAAAAGAAAGTTCTTTAAAGTGAAAGTAAGGAGCGACATTAAATCTTAAAACGAACAGAAATTATTCCGTATATGAAAGGGGCTGTGCCCTCCTCAACGCCTCGCTCTTTACGCTAAAGTTTGACTTTCTCACAACTCTTTTTTTTAAACAATAAAAACTTTAGCGTAAAGAGCGAGGCATTGAGGAGGGCACAGCCCCTTTCATATACGGAATAATTTCTGTTCGTTTTAAGATTTAATGTCGCTCCTTACTTTCAGTTTAAAGAAGTTTTTTTTTATTTAAAGGCTGCGAAAGCGGGGGGTTTGGGGGGCGGCAGCCCCCCAACTGTGCCTCCTAATCCCTGTACGTTTTAAGGTTCGACCTTGTAACTAAGCCTCTTTAACTCTTTAGAAAACGTAGTTTTTTTTTTCAAATAATTCTATTCTACAATGGCTACCCAATAAACCTTATTGAAAATATCAAAGATAGACGATTAAAAAAGATAAAACAGGAGCATAGGGAGCCCGTCCCCCTTGATTCAGTTATTCAGGCAATTGAGAACAAAACTTTCACGACTTTACCATAAATCTCAAAACTCAGCGATAAACTTGGAAAAAAAAACATAATTTCTCTGTTTCTTTCAAAACTGAAAAAAAAGTTGAACATTTTTTCACCTCAGGAAAAGATAAAACTGACCCTATACTGGGTAGTGATGTCTACAGAGTCCCGTGTTCATGTGGAAAATTTTACATAGGTAGACCCATCAACAACTTGGTGAACGTTTGCATGAACACAAATTTTAATAGATAAGTCCCTGAGATTCGAAAATAAAAATGACAACTTTGATTCCGCCTTGGCCCTGCATATCTTTGAAAATCCTACACATTTGGTTCTTTTTGAGGAGGCAACTTTAATATCTACTGTAAATGGCCTACTGCAACCTTTTAAAGAGGTAATTGAAATCAAGAATATATAAACAGAAATTTGGCTATAAATAGACACCGGGGGTATTTCCTTAAGCCCAATGTATAACACTGAACACATCAAAACTGATGAGCCAAAAGTAATAACAGAGAGAGGTGATACCGAACTCTCAGCTGCCATTCTTGGGAGACACCTGACAGTTTATAAGTGGCTACGGAATTAATTTTAAAAAGCCACGAAGGTGAATTCATTAAATCAATCAAACAATACTATTATAAAGACCAAACCGCAAATAAGCCGGTTCTTCGAACTATCTACCTTGAACATATTTGAACATATGCAGGATGATTTAAAATGAAACTAATGTAAACTTAAAAGGAAGGATGATTTGAAAGCCTACCAAAACCTTATTCATATCAGTATATCCATGTCATATCCCTTTCTGTAACTGGTAAATCCCCATATCAGTCCAGCTTTTATCACTCAGTTAAGAAAAAAATCACTCAGTGATAATTAACTGCGCTTCCTGACATTGTGCGCCCCTACGCCCAGGCCTAGTGGGCCTATTGGTAAATCCAGGTCTACATGTTCTATAACATGACCGTGCCACAGTAAACCGAGAAATTATTTGTAAAAACGTTCTGACTATTTTATTGACTGACTATACTATTTTTGTTTCAGACAAAACTTATTTTTTCTATAACAAAATAGCCAAAAAAATGCGAAAAAGCCTACCTAAATGCACAGAAATAAAGAAAAACTTCGAAACATTTCGACAAAACTGAAAATTATCATTTTTAATTAAATTTCCAAGATTATTACTTTAAAACACATGAAATGAGACATATAAAATGAAGGGCAAATAATTTGTAATAAAACTGTAGCAACCACTTGCAATCAGTTTTAAGCCTTTTCTTAAGCAATAAATTGTCCATTACTTCAGCAATAAGACTGAATAACTAATCAAAATTTTGTTTCGAAACCAAATTAAAACAGGTGATGTTAAGGTCAAAGTCACTAAATTCATCGCAATGTTAATTTTCCTATGCTACGAAAAGAGATCTTGCTCTCTGACACGACATTAAATAAAAAAAAAAAAAACAGTTTTTTTTAACTGAAAGTAAGGAGCGACATTAAAACTTAAGACGAACAGAAATTATTCCGTATATGAAAGGGGCTGTCCGCTCCTCAATACCTCGCTCCTTACGCTAAAGTTTTTTATTGTTTAAAAAAATAAAGTTGTGTGACAGATTCAAACTTTAGCGTAAAGAGCGAGGTATTGAGGAGGGGACAGCCTCTTTCATATACGGAATAATTTCTGTTCGTTTTAAGTTTTAATGTCACTCCTTACTTTCAGTTAAAAAAAACCTGTTTTTTTTATTTAATTTCTGAACGTTTCTGAATTAATACAGCTTTGATTTTGGCTCACCGTACATGAATAATTAAAACGAAATTTGCATATTAATTTTACTTTTTTGGCTAAATGGCTTTCTCGAAATTTTGTTCTGACGTAACTTACGAATTAACTTACGTAACAAACTTCTATATTCGTATGTTTTATTAGGTATATTAGGGAGTTTGCCCCCTAGTCGATACCTTGCTCTTTACGCTAAAGTTCGAGTTTTGTTCGAATCGCAAACCCCTGAATCACAAAGGCCGGTTAATTAGAATGGATAGCTCTTTTGAAACTACTAAAAAAAAACTTTAGCAAAAAGGGTGAGGTATTGACTAGGGGGCAAACCCCCTCATATACGTAATAATTTCTGTTTGTTTTCAGTTTTAATGTTGCTCCTTACTTTCAGTTGAAAAAAACTAGTTTTTTTTAATTTAATTTCTGATCGTTTTTAAATAATACTGGGAAATCCGGCGCCCCCTTCATAGAAATGTCCCTTCCCCCAAGGAAACATCCTCCATGGAAGGATCCTCCCCCGTAACCCCCTCCTCAGACACACCCCCCCCATCAGAAAAAATCCCTCCTGAAACGTCTTTATACTTCCCATTAACCAATACTATATGTAAACAATGAGCAAAGTTCATAACTTCCTGCCCTTCCCTTGGGAACTGTGGGGGATTAAGTCATCCTCAAAGACATATTTATTAGATTTTCGACTATGCTGAACAAAACGTCTATCTCAAAATTTTGATTGGGTTACTTTGGGGAAAAAATGAGCGTGTGAGGGGGCCAAGTTGCCCTCCAATTTTTTGGTCACTTAAAAAGGGCACTAGAACTTTTAATTTCCGTTCAAATGAGCCCTCTTACGATATTCTATGACTACTGGATTGATAAGTTCACCCTGGGGAAATAAAAAAAAAAAAACAAAAAAACAAAACAAATAAACACGCATCCGTGATCTTTCTTCTGACAAAAAATACAAAATTCCACATTTTTGCTGATAGGAGCTTGAAACTTCCGCGGAAGAGTTTTCTGATACGCTGAATCCGATGGTGTGGTTTTCATTAAAGTCCTATAATTTTGGGGGAAGTTTTCCCATTTTTTCGAAAATAAGGAAAAACATTTCTCAGACGCGTAACTTTTGATGGATAAAACTAAACTTAATGAAACTTATATATTTGAAATCAGCATAAAAATCTGATTCTATTGATGTATCTATGGGTATCAAAATTCCGGTTTTTAGAGTTTCGATTACTATTGAGCCGGGTTGCTCCTTACTTACAGTTCGTTACCACGAACTGTTTGATACCGGCACAATGAAGTTTTGCACAAGTGATCTTTCTAAATTTCGCCTGTTTTTTTCTGATTTAATTCCCAGGAAATAGAAAAAAAAGCTAATGTGAAATCTGGTAGCTTTTTTTAAAAAAGGTCTATAGCCTAAGAAATGAAAAATTTGAAGCAATCAAAAGTACTATAAATTAAAAAAAAAAATTTGAAATAATTGGCCGGATTGAAAATTCTACATTTTTTAAATTTATTCCTCCATGATTGTTATTTCGTCGCAATTTACTTACCGACTATAGCAAAGAGTATGGGTAACTTACAAGAATAGGAACTGGTGTTAGTGTCGGCAAAAACCTCAACGCCATCTTGTGTTTGGCAACATTTGGCATTTTTTTTCAGTGTAATAATGAGAATAATACATTTAATTTGTGTTGTTGATGTTATATGTGTTGTAATAAGTATCTGATTTCAGTTCCTGTCAGAAAAAAACAAGCAAAAAAATAACTTCTTAGATTCCCCTATCTTTCCATTTATAGATGAAACACTCAAATAACCCAAAAAGGGGCGCACTCAGAAAATAATTATGGGGGGCGACTGAGGGTCCCTGGGCCAACCAACGGAAAACTTTAACAATTCCTTAGAGAAAACGGTATTTTAAGGCATTACTTTAAGCTTATTTTAGCTCTTTGAATGCAAGTTTTGAGTAGGGATTAGGGAATGAATGATAAAACTGAGCAGATTAAATAAGATTTAAAAACAGAATGTATTTTTTTTCTTGATCCCGGCATAATGACTCCCGTACGTACATAATTTATGCATGTTTTTATGGTTTTTGTCACTGAGAATGAAAAAACAGGATTTTTCTCACTTTGATGTATTTTCAAGGTCGATTTATTTGTTGTTTCCAAGTGTATTGTCTCCGGGGCGAAGTTTGCACATGCGCATTAACGGTGGGGAAAAGATATATTGATCTAGGACAAGAGGGAGAAAATGGATTTCTGAGAAATTGATTGCGTAATCGATTGGGAATTTTATTGATTCGATAACGGGAAACAAATCACGTGTCTCCTTCTAAGCCAATCAGAGGGTTGGTTACATATTGGTGGGAGAGGATTGCAGTGAATATAAGGAAAGGATTTTGCTATAGTTTTTATTAGTCTGTGAATAGAATTCAAAGGAGTGAGAAGAACAGTTGACTTTACTCATTTGGATATATTTGTGTTGATGATGATGAGTGGAATGTTTACCTTATTAGAAGTTGATAGTGGAGTTGATGGCAATAATACAAGAGCACCAAACATTGCGGTGGAAATCACGAGAGGATCACGACTTTGTCTGGAATGGGATGAAGTATATGCAAGATATGTGATATCCTTGAGAAAATCTAAAATGCAGGATCAATTATGTTTCGCTGCAAAAGTTGATATAGTACATGTGAATAGACTTCAATGTGCTTTAAGTGCATTAGTGAAACATATCGAAGACAATAAACTGTATCGCTAATTGTACATGCTTAGTATTATTGTTGTAATTATTCAATAAAATTGTTTCGAAATCGAAAATGTTCCCTTTATTTTTGTCAGGTTAGAATGCTAGGGCTAACGATTCATGGTCAGTCTAGAGTCAGTAGTCAGAGTGAAAGGATTGAAAAACGAATAAATTTGAGAAAGAGAGAATTTGATCGAATCTAGTGTTTAGGGAAAAACATTTGATTTTGGATGACGATTTTCTCGAGTTATCTCTTCAACGCAGGATATTCTCTCGGGGAACACTTGACAATATAGTGAAAACTGATTCCCCCCCCATTGGACTATTGTATGAAGCTTTGTCGATGTGACTCAAATGCTTATACTCAATTTATTGATATATTAATTGGAACAAAGCAGAATCATATCGTGGATGCACTTTTGAAATCATTGACATTGGATTCAATGTAGATGGCTCCCCCACCATTCGAAAGAGGTGATGTCACAGAGTTACTTCTCTCTCATTCCTCCACCTTGAATTTATCCGTCGGCAGGGACGATCAGTTTCGTTTCGGTTTAGCTGTGAGAGAGTCAAGTGACATCGGAAACCAAAAAAAAATGTTCTATACATGTCCATTATGCATGTACACTCTTGGCAGTTGGAGTCAATGTGAGAATTGTACAATTACTGATGACTATAGTGAAAAGTGCAAATTATGTAATCTTGTAAATTACATAGAGGCTATGCAGTACAAATTAAAGGATGTAATTCATGTCTTGAAGAGATTTGTGACTCTCACCCTAGAGGACACCTGTGCTCACATTGTCACTATGATAAATGTGATCAGTGGGAGAATACTTACCCCGCTATGATTGGAAAGAATCCCAAACGTGATTTCAGTTTATTTCTACGAGATTGGTATCGTCGTGGATTTAAATTATTCTGGGAGGAGGAGCCAGGTCTACGATTCAACTGTTGGGGGTAACAAGACAATTTGGTTTCTACGTCATCGTTGTGACGACACTTCCTATTATGACTATAAACCAAGTGATTTTTATTTGGCAGTTACCGAATGTGATTCACCATTTGAAAACACTGTATGTGATATTGCTTCAAATAAGCAAATTGGCACTCGCGAATTTCATAATATGAATGCAAATAGTATCATTGACTATACAAAGAGATATGACAAGAGTGATGTTACATTGTACTGTAGAAAATGTGACCCTGACTTTGCAGCCAATCAAGATCAATATACAGTGAATCCAAAGGATTTACCGGCATTAGTGGTTCACGACAGTTGCCTATACACCGATGAAGAAATCTAAATTGAAGATTTAAAGACATTGTTGTATATATATGCATTTTATTAATAAACAAATTCACAAATATGTTTTAAGCACTTTACTCTTAGGGCACTGAAATCAATATTATATAGGTCTGAGAGGATATTTTCCACTAGAAAGTCGTTCAGACGTGGATTGTCACCATAAATGTGGAGAAACTGCTTGTAAGTATAGCCGCGACATCGAAACACAAAATATAGCAGTGCATGGAAGCCACAGCTTTTAGTCGTTAGATCCTGCACCCTCTTCCGATTTTGAATAATAGTTTTCCCACTGCTCTCAATATAGTTGCTGATGTGGGGTGTGTAAAATGTATAGGGTAGACCAAGAGGATCAAAAAATTCAATCGTAATCTTCATTGTTTGAAAGATGCACAGCAAATGACCCGTCAGCACAGTCGACGGGCTGCTATTAACAATAATTAAGGTATTGTTCGCACTTTGAATTTTTCCAAGAAAGTCTGAGGGCAGACAATAGGATTTGTACTGGGGCATGTAGGGATCCATATTAAATACATTGATTATTTGACTGGTGTTCATGGTGCCAAGTCTAGTAGAACACTGCCTTCGGGAGTGATTTCCCAATAGGTTTCATATTGATTTAGTGAGATTAGTGCAATACTCTCAGCCAATGGGTCGGCAAATGTACACTCTAAACGCACACTCCCCGTACGTACTTTACTCATATCCTGCGTACCAGACAAATCTAGTACTATGATACCATGTGTTTTAGCAAACATTTCTTCCGTTATACCATTTTCAAATAGTTGCGAATCATGATCTAGGGTTTGCATGGTCAACTCATACAATGTTCTATAGGATTTATCAAAAGATAGATTGTAAAGTGGGATACCGTTTACTTTGCACACAAGAGATGAAAGTCCAAACATTTCAAATTTATGTGGACGTCCAGTCCACGATCCTATTGCACTGGCGCTTTTTGCAAATGCTAAAGCGAGTTTTGACGGAATTTCGCCATTGATAAAGGATGAGTCGGTGAAGGTGCGTGACCCCATGGTAATATGACGTTGATTGGTGATTGTATGAGGAACAAGTAGGTTAATATTATTTCCACTGGCTCTCAGTTTTTCCACTGCCAAAGTAACAGAACTCATGACTTGTTGTTTGCGTACATGAAGTGTTGCCGAGGTGAGGGAGAGAGTCACATCAGGATTGGCAACAAGTTCTTTTCTCAATATGAAATTGGATTGAGCAAGCGTCAATTTTATATCCACTTTAATATTGGGTGGTAACCATTGGGGTATATTAAATATTTCATGATATATTTTTCCAACTAGATGTAATTCGCTAGTTGTAGCATTTTTAAGTGCATCTGTACTATCAGTATTAGTAATATATTGATATCCATTGGAGGTGCCTCTCAATTGCTTGTATGACTTGGGTTTCATCAGCATAAATGGCATATAGCTTGTATAATTTGAGAGATTGTTGCTTGTGCTCACCAGCGTGCCATTGATGTAGACACTGATTTGACGAAATAAATTATGTAATATACAATTTTCATAGGATATTCCATTGGCCCGAATCGGCAATGTATTATCGGATTTCCGGACTTTCATTTGTAAATCTATAAATGTCGAAGACATGTCCATAAAGTAGTCTTCATTGGAATAAATTTGAAAGTGGATATTATCAGAGAGGGATTGTTGTGGATAAAATTGTTCATAGTATCCATGCTTGACATTCACATCAACATTTTCTGCATTGAATAGATTCAATGATGAGGTGATTGAAGGTTGAGAATCCTTATGCGGTAGGTAGGACATCTTAGGAAAGAAATCTAGTTTCGATATAAAAATTCTCTTCCTGGGGCTTCTTCTTCTGTTTACAGTACGTGTCGGCTTTTTCCTTCTTTTCTTTGACAAGAGTGGTGACTTGTCTTTCGTTTCTGACCTGAGTAGAGACTGATGAGTGATGCAGTGTTTCTCGACCTTTTTAAACCTTTTCCAT
The DNA here is from genome assembly GCA_027921565.1 of Artemia sinica. Lineage (NCBI taxonomy): Eukaryota > Metazoa > Arthropoda > Branchiopoda > Anostraca > Artemiidae > Artemia > Artemia sinica. The sequence continues at coordinate 59,781,829 of CM051263.1, forward strand.
TTTGTTTTAATCTCTCGCCAAGGGTTTGCGCATTGGACCTGAGATTTTCCGAAGCACTTTTTTTAAAATCCTTACCAGAGCCCCAATCGTATAGTGTAGAGGATGCAAAATCTGTCGCAGCCGGTACAAGATATTTTCTAGCCAGAGGTAGTGCAGAGCGAAACAGCTTAGCAAACCAACTGCCAAGACCGTAGCCAGACATTGACGAGCGACCTTTGTAATAGTCCATTCCATTGCCCTGTTTTTCTTGGGCCAAGAGTATTAACATAGCAGTCAATATCAGGACAAATGAATACCACTTTTCTATTAGACATCTTGTTGTTGAACGATGGGTTGAAAATGGCATGTAATCACAGCCAAACCTTTTGAAATTGCTATGGGATCACCCAATTCAGTTCGCAGTGTTAACTGACAGAGTTCCAAATAGGAAGTGTTTACGGGAATATATTGAAGATGCTTTATATTGTAGTGGTGAATATGTTCTCGATTGGTTTTTCGTTCAAGAACTCGTAGGAGGGGAACATTTGAATTACCAACCCGAGATGTTTCCACAAATGAAGCGTAGAGAAATATACAAGTGTCCGTGGAGAAGGCAGGCGGGTAGTCAGCAAAAATGAAATTAGCGTTTCCGGCACTTTTACCATTGATTATATTGAGCTTAAAGCCAAGAACATCCTTTAGGTGATCATTGAGAACAACCTTTTCATCGGCAATAGGTGAACTAATATAGATCTTGCCCTCCTCCTTTGAATAGTTGAAATGAAAAGCTCCTTTTTTACGAGCGGAAATTCTTTTATTAATAGAACGACATAAATCATTCATACAGGTGAGTTCCTCGTAGGGTAATTCAATATATGGATAATTCATCCAATTGATTTTTTGAATTTGTTCTTGATCACCTGAGGGTGGTGGTGGCAAATCATAGGGTCTAATTTTTATATCATATTTACGATCTTTTCTCAGGATGTCGTAGGTATTTTTGAGAATACAGTCGACAAGAGCCACTTCATACTTTCCGTCGTCGAATTTGATGGTGGGAGAGAGTTTTGTCCAAAAATCACTTGTTCTATTCAAGTCATTGTAGAGAGGATCAGAAACATTGGACATGAAAGTCACATAAAAATCATTGGGCATTGTTAATGTCTTCAGCACTGACCTAAGAATCAAAATTAGAGTTGTATCCTAGCCAGCGAACAAGCAACTGTCTCTTGCCCTACGAGTACGACTCTTTAATATCTTTTCAATTTGATAAATTTCACTAGTGTTTATAACTTTTTGCAGTTCATATTCATAAAAACCGCCGAGAATCTCATCATCTTTGGTGTCTCGCAGTCGATGTGTCGTGGGTTCGGTGTCCAGGATTTTGGACACTTTAAAAAGTTCGTTGCTCCATAAATAATTCCCCTTTTCAAAAATATTGGTGGTTCTATTAATTCGAACAGTAACACCAACATTGAATTTCTTCTTCACATTTTTTTTTCTTTTACACCATTGGAATATTGCTTTAGAAAAGCATCAAATGTATTTTCAGTGTAATGAACTTCCCGAGGGCTTAAGTTGGACAGAGATCGATGAGGTCGATGGTTGTATATCCGCATGATTTTATCTAAATCATGAATAAAAGTAGGTGTATTTTTGAGTGTACAATATCTTGAAATTAATAGACGAATCGTTCTTATCAATCGTTCAGCCAATGCAGCCTTTATCAGGCTGTGACTATGATAAAGTGTTGTATTATATTTCAATAGAACCTTTTGCACATGGGGATTAACAAATTAGCTACCTCGGTCCGATTAATTTTTCTATAGCAATCCTGGTCAAGAATACTTTCAATGGCCAGAGCAATTTCAACACCTCTCTTTGACCGTAATGGAATGGCATAGGCATAGCGACTAAAGACACTGATTGCCACCAGAATATATTTGTAGGGTGCATCGTGACGCCGTTGAATTGCGTCTAAAGTTAAAAGATCTGTTTGCATTATATGCAGAGGGAAAAAGGCTTTAGTTTGTCGATATTGTTTGCCACGAAGCCTGCGATTCCGGTGCAGTGTATAACTCGGTTAATTCTGTAGATACTCTTTTGCTTTTTTTAATGTGCTGTCAGAGCCAACTTTAGAAAGCGTTTTGTGGGAACTTAAACTTCCCGCTTCACCAATATTTTCATAGACATGTTTCAGAACTTCATCCATTTGGAACGCAAACACATAGTGTAATGTCCACTCCCCTTTTGCATACTGGAGGGTGAATCAATCCGTCTTCGCTTTTGACTAGCAGCCACAGGTGTTATAAAATTATTGCTGCTGCTGCTGCTGCTAGTATTTTCAAATATTGAATCTTCTTCTTTTTTAAATGGTTGTGATGGTGCTGGAGTTGTTGGAGGACTATATTCTCTTAGTTTCTTTAGAATTTGCTTATTGCCAATAAGACTTTTGGGAAAGTTTGATGCATTTAGAAAGGTGTATAATTTATAACTTTCTAACCAGTGGAAGCAAATAAATTACTAAGTTTGAATTGTTAAATTTATATGGAAATAGTTTGATTCTTTAACCAAGGTTGTGCTCGATTTGGAATCTGTGATCCCAGGAACAGTAAGGAAGCATAGTTTTCAATTCTTCTCATATAATTTGTGTTGAAGAATAGATTTATTTAACTGGAGTTGCCTTATAATATTATTACTAATTTGCTCTTTGCTTGGAAGCAAAACAGCGTCATCTATAATAATTCTTAATAGCGGATTCTAGAGTGCGTTCATACTATTAATTTTTACTAATAAGCGAGCAGAAGAGGGGAGTTTCTTGTCGCAAGGGCCGTTGTACCTGCCGGGAGTGTGACTCCCTTAAACTGCGGGATCAGGTAGCAAGAAACTACGCTTCCCTCGCTTATTAGCTTAAATAGCTCTGTATTACGTCGTAGTTTATTGAACTGGCTCCTCCCCTCGGACTTTGATTTTGCATTACGGATTGTGACGTGGCTGTTGCGATGGGGAGTAATGAGAAATTGGTTTGGAATGCGTTACTGAATTATGCTTTCCGTGCGATAAAAGCTGGTAATCGCTCGGAGGATATAGCGAAAAAAGCAGTCGAGTTTTTCTCAGAGGAAGCAATTGCAATGGCGAAGGAGTTATTGTGGCCCCTAGCAGGAATTACCACACGTGTTACTGCGCGATCGAAGAACACTGATGATATCCTGGACATATTAAAAGTATTTCGGGTTTGTGAAGATAAAAATATCTCGTTGCCGCGGTTTGTGATTTTCGACCTGATGAAGTTCCGATAATCCCGGGAGAAGTGACGGCTACCCTAACCCGGAAAGTAAACGAATTGTGTGCTAAGTTCGATAGTTACGTGGATTCTAATCCCTCTCCTTCTGTCTCTGCTATGCCTGCGGCAGAAAACAACACGATCATGTCGAAACTGTCATATGCGGTTGTTTTGAAGAATCCCCCGAAAGATCTTTCGAACCCTAGCGCTCGGAAATCCTATTTGGACAGAGTATGTGGTGATACTAGTTCGAACATTGTGGAGCTGAAACCTAGGAAATCTGAATGGAGAGTAGTCTTGAACAACAAGAATGCTGCCGAGTCCCTGGCTGAGGCAGTGGGTAATAGTGACTCAACTATAAGTGTTAAAGTAAAAAACTCCCGCTTTCTTCGGAATGATCCGCCACGTTCCCACTGAAACTTCAGATGACGAACTGCGCTCAGTTGTACCGAACTGTGTTAAGGCCGTACAAATTGGTAGTACTCGGTCATTCAAATTACAGTTTGAAAGCAAAGCTCATCTCTTTAACGCAATGAACTCTCCGCCCATTTTTGGTTACGAGCGACTACCCATTACAGAATTTAAATTCTTACCGATGCAGTGCTACAACTGTCAGTCCTACGGACATGCAGCAAAATCTTGTGTAGATCCCCCGAAATGTTCAAAGTGCGGTGGAGATCATTCCAGCTCTCGGGACAATCCATGCCAAAATGCCCCAAATGCGCTCTGTGTGGTTCTTCTCGACACCCGTGCTACAGCTTCCAATGTCCAGTAGCTCAGAAGCTAATTTCTAAACAATGATCGGTGATTCTATACGGGTTGTTTCATGGAACTTAAATGGTGGAGTGGTTGATAAAATGCCACTGTTAGAAGGATTGTTATGTTATAACGATGTACTCTGTGTGCAGGAACACTTCCTCTCGAATCAAGCCGTTAGTCTGCTTGAGCTAAACGATGGCGTCAAAGTATTTGCTACTCCTGCAAAGTCATCGGGCAGGGGAAGGCCGTCCGGTGGAATCGCCATTCTTGTTAGCAGCAGGTAAATCCCATTCTGTATAAATCTTCAGACTTTTTTGTTGCTGTTAAGGTGCACAAAACTGTTATCCACTCTGTGTACATGCCAACAGACTACAGAGACAGTAAATCAGAAAAAAAATTTAGTGAAGCCTGCAGTAAGCTATCGAGTTCGGTGGGCAGCTGTTCTAGCCAGGGCCTTGAATGTATAGTCGCTGGTGACGTGAACTGTGACTTGACTGATGAGTCTAACGCTCGAGCACAGATCCTCCTATCTCCTGTGACGGTCTTCGTCTTGCTAACAATGATCTGTGTTTTACGTATATCCATAACTCAGGCTCGACTTCATCTCTCGACTTCATGTTAAGTTCCATCCAATCTCCAGCTTGCGGCAATTCGCACGTAGATCTGAGCGTAAGCGCGTCTGATCACTTTCCAATTATAAACACTTTTCGAGTAATTCCTGCCTCTCCTAACCCCCCAACTAATGAAAAGAAGTGGAAAATCAAAACTAATTGGAGTAAAATTGACCTGGCTACTTATCATTACGTATTGGATGAGATTCTCACAAAGATTAAAGTGCCGTTCCAATTACTACAGCAGAGTGTATGTATTCAAGATGAAGAGAAACAGCTGCTACTAAACATCTACTGTAGTGAAATATCTCACGCACTGTTTATCTGCCGAGGCCGCTGCGGTCCCCATTCGTAAAGTCCGAGTGGGAACGGAAATTCCAAAGTGGTCCTAAAACCCTGCTCTAAGTGAAGCATGTGGTCGTGCAAAATTTTGGCTTAGGCTCTGGAACGAGTGTGGTCGTCCGATATCAGGTGTTGTAAATGAAGTTCGGCTGTTCAGCAAACGCAGATTTGCTAAGATTTTGTCTAAGCATAAATGTGAAGTGATCGATCAACATAGTCAATTGATAAGTAATGATCCAAATGCTGTGTGGAGATTTCTTAAACGTAATGGTGATCAGAATAGTGTCGAACCTGTGATCTCTGAGCAAGATTGGGTGTCCCACTTTACTTCTGAGTTCTCTCCACCCGAACAAGATCTTGAAGATAAATATGAAGTCGAACTTGATAAGTTCATGGAATTGCCTAGTTCTGGTGTTGGCTACATAGTAACTGTTCCTAATCTGATTCGTGCAATTTCAAAATTAAAAAAGAAACAATCGAAAGGTGTCGACAAGTTGTGTGGGTTGCATCTTGTACATGGTACTGCTGGTCTCCTGAGTCATTTAGAGCTTCTATTCCAAATTATCTTTAATTCTGGTCTCGTTCCCGACGTTTTTGGTACTGGAGTAATTACACCTATTTTGAAAAAAGGGAAAAATCCGTCTGAATGCGTATCTTACCGCCCTATAACTGTTTCGCCGGTTTTATGTAAGCTTATGGAATTGCTAGTTATAGATCATATTGCTTTTCAATGTTCTACCCCCGATAATCAGTTCGGATTTAAAAAAGGTGTGGTCGCGAGCACGTCCATTATATTCTTGCTAATATATTAATAGAAGCTGATGAACTGAATGAATCCCTTATTCTAGCGAGTCACGATGTTAGACGTGCTTTTGATTCTGGGATACATCCCCAGTTATTGGTGTCTGCTCATAAACGTGGTGTGGACCGATCGGTTATTTTGCCTTTTCGGGATATGTATAAGAAGCTTCGAGTCCAAGTTAAAGTCCCGTCTCCTAACGGGCCGATTGTATTACCAAAAGCTATTCCGGTTAGAAAGGGCATTAGGCAGGGTGCAATTTCGTCACCCCGGTTGTATAATAATAGTGTTCTCGAGGCCCAAAAGTTAGTGCAAATGAGCTGCATTTTCCGAGGTTTGGATGTAACATTACTTAATTACGCAGATGATATTTTTAATTTAAGTAGATGTTTGTCTCGTATTGAAGAAAATTTTCAGATTCTAGATGATGCTTATAGAGAGATAGGCCTATCTTTTAATGCAAGTAAAAGCGAGATTGTTGCTTTCAATAGGAGAAATGCAGATTGTATAGATCTTGCTGTCAAATTTGGTGCTCAAGAGGTTCCACTGTCTGACTCCATAATGTACTTAGGAATGCCTATAGGTCATAACATGGCATCTACACGTGCTCGCCAAATAAGTAATTTCGCAGAAAAGGCACGTAAGGCTTACGGGGCGCTATCTTCAACTAAAGCGAAATATAATCGACAAATTCGAGCTAGGCTATATAATGCACTGGTGATCCCACACTTTCTGGCTTTATCACCGTTTTGGCATATATTTAGTGTTAGTGATAAAAGAAACCTTCGATCACTTTTTTACAAATATGCAAAATTTCTTTTAAATACCCCACCGTGGGTTAAAAATTCCAAGATGTCTGCAAGGTTTGGTATCACAGATCCGATTGCTGCTGTGACGAAACGTCGTTCTGAATTTTTGGGGTCGCTTGGGCCTAGTAGTCTGGCAATTGCAATTCGTCCTTAGTGAGTTTTTGTAATAATGTCTTTATTTATTGGCGGTGTATCGTAACGTTTGTTTTTGTTTTTGCAGTTAAGTGTTTTTTTTTTGTGTTTTTTTTCTTCTTCTTTATACTCCATTCGTGCCATTTGTGGTTTTGTATCGAGTGGGTGAATAAAATTATCTATCTATCTATCTATTATTGTCAAATGATAAAAGTCCTTTACGATTCGTCACCATATCACAAATTAAATCAACTAGATTATAACTTTTTCCCTGAATTATAATTCGTTTCCCTGTGCTGTCAGCTTTAACTTGATGATCATCATCATCACCACCAGTTTCCAACATGAGATATGATAATACTCTTTACTCTGTTCTCGATAGGTCACTGGCAATAGGTTTCCAATTTTCGATACAATTGAATTCAATTCCTTCTCCTTTGATTGCACTGCTGCTGCTGCTGCTGCAGAATCTTGAGGAGATGTTTCCCGTTTGGAGGGATCGGTGACAGTGACAGCGGCGGGTCTCTCACGATAAGGTCTATGTTTGTCCACACGTCGCAATGCATCTTGAAGTAAAAGCAGTTTTTTGTCATCGGCAATATTCTCATCATTAATGAATTTGCTTAGATTGTCTTCAAAATGTTCGACTTGCGAGAGGACAAGTTCAAATGGTGGCAATTTATAGGGTTTAGCCATTCTCTAGAGAAAACTGTTTACAAGTCCTGCAATTATTGACAGTAAAAGTGTGAAAAAGCTACCGCCCGCTTGAAGGAGACGTTTTCTTTTAAAAATTTTTTCCCTTGTTTTTACAAGCGAAGGTGCGTGCAGTGGAACATTGTTGCTTTGTCTGTTGTCTAACACCTTTTGGCAGCTGAACATTACCCTCGGTCAAATTTAAACAAAGTTCAGATATTAGATTAATGAAATCATTATCAACACCATGTTTGAGTATAGCTTTCCTGAGTGGAGGTTTGAAGTGCCTAAAACGGAAAATAAATGCCGTTGTTCGTGTAGTTTCTTCAGTGTCATAATGCCAACTAATAGCCTTTTCTACTGTTCACCGGAAGATATACTGTAATTTCTTTGTCGAAAATGTCGCGGTGACTACACGTAGATCCTCGTGTGTGCTCTGATTATGATCCAGCAAAATGTAACCGTAGGGCTTATTAGTCGCCTGAGTGTACGCTGACGGCAGAAATTTAAGGGCGCCTGGATATATTTGCTTATTGAGAGTTATTAGTGAGCGAGAATCACGAACAACTCGATAGATAACATAGATGGTGCAATTCAAAGCAAGGGTTCGCATACATTTGCTCTGATAAACAGATTGTGTAGAACTAGGGTTATGGAAATCTGTTCATGATGAGAGCCAACGGTGAACAGCTGTAGCATTTGCTGTGAGAACTGTTCAATGGATTCAGCAAAATTATCTATAATTAGCCACGAGTTTGGTTCAATACTATTGAAAACATCAAGTCCTCGTATGAATTGTATTGGTATGGTTGTGGCAATAGCTTTTATTTGATCATAGGACTCCTGCCAAATACTATAGCAATAATAAATTTTCTTTGGTTTTTCCAAAAACATTTTCTGACAATTTTGAATTATTTTAGCTAAAAGTGTTGTTTTCCTCGACATTGACGGACCACACAGAAACGATCTGAATGGTGTTTTAAATTGATACATGCTGCTACTGCTGTTGTTGACAACAGTCGGACTACAACTAACTGTAAATCATACGTGTCCAGTGAATAAGTAGTAGTAGTAATAATTTTCCCATAGATCTATCTCGTACGTTAACAAGAACAACAAAAACAATATTTCATGGTCATTTATTCAACATGGAAACTCTATTTGTTCAACATGAACAAAATAAAAATGACACTTGTTCAAACATTATTAAGATGAAAAAAAAACTTCTGTTTAAACATGAACAACATAAAAATTACACATGAACAACAAAAAAATGACACTTGTTGAAACAAAAAGAACAACATTTATTATAAAAACACTTTTGTTCATTAAGAACAACAACAACAACAACAACACTTGTTGTCATAAAAAGACTTTTTGTCCAGCATCACTTTTTGTACATTAGCACACTTTTTGTACATTAGCACACACACACACACACACACACACACACACACACACACACACACACACACACACACACACACACACACACACACACACACACACACACACACACACACACACACACACACACACACACACACACACACACACACACACACACACACACACACACACACACACACACACACACACACACACACACACACACACACACACACACACACACACACACACACACACACACACACACACACACACACACACACACACACACACACACACACACACACACACACACACACACACACACACACACACACACACACACACACACACACACACACACACACACACACACTATTGTACAACACTTAACACTTGGAACACTTGGAACATGAAAATTAAAAAAAATAGCACAGTTGAACATTATGAATTTAAAAGGGATCCCCCCCCCCCCCCGAGAGCTGCGGGATCGAAGGCCGGCCGCGGGCGGGCCCCCCCCCCCCACCCCCCGGGAGCCACGGGCCGAAGGTTGGCCGCGGGTGGGACCCCTAACCCCCGGGGCCGCGGTGGAAAAAACTTTATACAATAGTTGTTGTCACTACAGGTTAGGTTGGGTCAGTGGTTGGGTTAAGGTGAGGTTGGGTTAGGGTTAGTTAATTTATGAAAGGTTAGTGGTTAGGTTGGGTTAGGGTTAGTGGTTAGGTTAATTTATCCAGACCAAGTTTATTGCGATAGTCTATGCATTCAACTCGGTCTGAAATAAGGTAGTGGCCATGTGGCAGTACACTTACACCATTCTCGAGCACATAGACTTTGTCAGATATACACGACATTGCATTCTTTTCCACTCTTACAGTATAATTTTTATACTGTAGAGAGCGAATTGCAAGCACTTGTGCTCTCGGCACTAGGCTACTCTCTACACAGTCTCTGTACACGCTCATGCTGAAATTGCTCTTAGAAAATGTGTAGGCACCCCTTTACACGCCTGCTTTATATCCCTGTTATGTATTTCTACGCAACAAACTTTAAGACCCGGGAACACCCCCTGGATATTAAATCACTCCCCGTCTCTGATTTTAACGTTAGTAGTTCGTTGGGGCTTGACGTTCACCAACTCGGGGTAGAGGGATGGATTCCAGTTGGTGAAATCCATCCGCGAGCTGTTGTGTTCCCCATTTTCTAAATCCCAAAATAAATCCTCGGTTTTTACCTTTAACAGCAGAGAATCTGTATCCCCATAGTAAACTTGAACCTCCCCCTCCCGTGGCCATTGCACCTTGCACACATTGTAAAAAACGACAACATGAGCTTTTTGGAAATTTCAAGTACTGAACTACCTCCTGCTATATTCTTGTTCAGTACCACATTTCTCTTTTTCCTGTGTAGAAGAACCATGCCGGCTTCTATGCTCGTGAACGTTGTAAAATTGGGGTCGGGAATAATTCGTGCACATTCCTGAGGGTCAGTCACGACATCGCAACTAGATCTGTTGCGTACGCTTTCACACATTTTGCCTAACGCTGAATTTAGAATGAGTTTTTACATTTCCTTCTCTACTTTACTGTTTGCCCGAGAGCGTTTATCAACAAAGGTGTCGATAAACGTCTTTAAGTATGGTTTCTGACTGAATTGCAGGACCCTATGTATTTTGGTGATCTTGAAACCATTGTTCACCATCCAGTGCAAAAGCACATGGTCAACAACCATATTCTCCTTAGGATCCAAATCTGCAATCAGTTTTTGCTTAGAGGGGGTCCAGTGCATCCCCATATCCTCAACCAATGATTGATTGTAGGGGCTCATTGAGTCCCTGCTCACTGGTCGATTGATACAGGGAAAAAAATCTCTGAATGAATCATGAAGCGCCAATTAAATATGCCCGTAAATTTCAAAGAACCATCCTTGTGGCCCATTGTCCTCGACGGTGGCAATATCGGGGAACTCACAAGGATTCTCAAGCCATTGATAGTTCCCACACGGCAAAGATTAGTGAGACATTGCCGAGGGGTACAATGAGTTCATGTCCAAGAACACTGCATTTGACTTTGCACCGGTGCTGTTTTGTCCGCTCGGATCGGTTGACAAGACGCAATCCCCATGAAAAACATACCCACCCTTCATTGATCTGTCTACAAAAGATGTTGATCCACGTCGGTGATTAGACTTATTTCCTCCCTACTATTTTTAAAATCAAGTCCATCACCAAATGTGGTGTGGAAAAATAATAGCCTATATCTAGTCCGAACTCTGAATAGATTTGGTCTGTGTTCTTGTAGACTATGTCTAACAGAGTTAAAACTTCACACTGGCCAAGTACAGTCTACAATAATCCCACCCATTTTTACAATTCCCTTAGACTACACCTTCTTGGCAAACTCATAGTCCTCGGCTGTGCATTCACTGTTGGTGAGTGAATTGTAGAAAAGCTTCAATTGGAGGTAGTTTCACCTCGCTTAAGCTAGCGCCAGAACAGTAATAGTCGTATGCATATACACCTTTGCAGGTCAATAGGTCATACATTTCACTGTCTGGAAAGTGCTGTTTAAGCAAAGGAAAGCTATCAAAATTGTCGCTTTTCTGCACTTGAATCAATTGACTCGATGCCTTGGGAAAAAAAACTAAAGGAATATAAAAACCTGATTTTATTCCAACACGTATGCCCATTATTTACTACCTGCCATTTCAGCTCGAGAAGCACCAACTTTTCGGCCGATTTGGGAATGATGTTATAGGTAAATGAATTATTTACCCATGGACTATCTACTAATCCCCATCCCTCCCTGTGCATACGTGCCAGTGCCGGTAAAATAAATTTTAAATCATAATTTGAATTATGAATAAAATCTGGAATAAAAAACTGCTGGCTAACGTTTTATGTTACACGATTGATGCGCTACCCCTCTAAAATTAATACCCCCAGAGGATATTTCCTGCCACAAGTGATTCTGGTCTCTGACTTTCCCCTTACCCCCTCTTTTCCCTTTAGTCCCCTTATCCCGCTCTTCAAACTCCCCCTTACAAACCCAACATATTTTTTGATTTTTAATCGCGAGACGATCCTCTGCAGACAGCACCATAGGGTAATGCGTATTTCTCAAACGAGAAATAGCGCCATTAACTGTGCCAATTAATTTAGTCAGTGCCTTGATCATGCACTCTCCCTCATCCAGTGTTTCAACTATTTCTAACAACTGCATAGTGTTGAAATTGTCTCTTTGGGCGTGGGCGTAGGACACTGCAATAGCTTGATGTTCTTTGATTCGGTTTGGAAATCGAGGATGCCGTCTACATTGCTTCATATGATCCGTAGTTTTATATCGCTACGGAATCGAGACAGGCATGTTGGACAGTAAAAACATACCCCCCTTTTCTGACCCTCCCCCAGAACTCTACTAATGTCTGTAATTGGATTAAAATTGCCAATTGAATTGGCTAGGTCACTAGATGGTGGTGTGTACAACAACCAAACCCAGTGTTTAAGCAATTCAATTGACGGACCTCTTACTGGGAACACCACCCCCTTCTTTTTAGAACGAACCACATCCTCAAATTCAGTTTCATACTGAACCACAGTAACGCCGATATTTAAATGGGCATAGGCCTTTCAAAAATATCAATAGACCTGAGCGTTACTGGGTATTTTCCCTCTAAACAAGTGAAATCTACAATGGGAAAATTGGACCCCTCCTTCCCATATACAGCCCAATAGTCTAAATTCGTCTTGGTAGCGTCATCTGCTAGAGGCTGAAATGCTGATATGAGGAAAGCGTACTTGAAACATTTTGAGCTGTTTCAAAACAGATCCGCTGGAAACCACGACAACCTACTAAATCAGGATTATATTTTAAAACTATTGCCCTTGGCCCCGCCCCACCTGCCCCCCCTCTTAAGACATACAGAACTATATGACCCGCTCCCATTTACGGTATAATTCTCGAGATGCGTAATAATATGACCTATCCACTCGGAAAAACACCCTCAAAATCCTCTAAATTTGGATAGATCACTCGCATCTCGGTGTGTACATAATGATGGTAACCTCACTTTTTACCTCATTTAAATAAAACACCTTTAAAATAATAGAACCTTAATTGAATCCCTCCCCCTCCCCACAACTGAATTTGGTTCTCTAGCAGTGCACGAATTCTATCTACATAGTCATGAACAATTTCTACAGGGTCAGACACAAAATTACCACACAAAAGCGAATTAAATGGGTCACCAAAGGTTGCAGTGTAGACAACTATTGTATTTAAAATTGTGTTTGACCGCTGAAATTCGGGAAATGATGTCAATTGGATATTACCCCCCTCCCCCACCTCTTGTATATTATCAGTCTCCCAAACCTCCCAAGGACTCAAGTCTCCCAAATCCTGCCCAACTGTGCTATTATCAACATTTAAAAGAAAAAATCACTTAAAAAGTCATCAATGTTATCAGGAATAAATTCAAGTAAATTAACGCTGACCTGCTGAGACATTTCATTGCTGTTGTTGTTGTAAAGCCCCATAGTTGCGTCCTCTCCTTCTCCAACTGACGAGCAGGGGAGATGGCGAGTATGGAACTAGAACAACCTATAAATGAAAAATAGCTTATTTTCAAAGTGTTTAAATCCCCCCTACTGTTTTTAAAAAAAATTGGATTATTATTATTAAAAAAAAACGTGCTGCTTAGCAGTAGCATTTACTTCTCTCTACTCTATATATATATTCTGAAAGTTCCAACTTAACGAAAATCTAAAGGATGAGATAGAAGGTTTTGATTTTGTTCAAACAACCCCCCAAATTTCCACTATTTAATGCCCTTTTTCGACCCACCCCCAGCCCAGTGGGCCCCGCGGCGCTTTCCCGGACGCCGCGGCGCTTGGCGGCCGCCCTCTCCCCTGTATACGATAATTGACCTGATTTAAAAAGGGGGAGCAATTTTTTTTCTTTTAATATCTTTGACAGGCTTTGACTGACTGACTGACCGACTGATGAAATGATTCGATTGTTGGAAGACCGAATCCTTAAAACTATAGTATTCAATGGCGAAAAATAGTATTCTGCTTTAACTTAAAAGAATCGAGTCAATCTATGATCAGTAATTGACAACACTATAAATTAACGAAAAATATTATTATGAGATAGTGAAGAGACAGTGAAGTTTATGTCTACAGTGGGCCAGAGAAAATAGGAAAAATTTAGAAAAAAAGAGTGGCGTTCTTTGAAAAGCAAAAAAAATTACATTATAATTTAGAAATCTCTGAGGGAGGGGGGAGCAGAGAAATTTAAAACAATGGTTGGGAGCGGGGGGTTAATATTTTAATATCTCTGAGACACACACACACACACACACACTTTTAAAGCGCGATGAAAAATGAGTTTGTTGTTTAGATATTTCTATAATTTAGGTAAAAAAAATGCTCACATTTTTATATCCCGGCTGCAGTTGAGTGCCTGAAGGCCCAGGCAACGCATGCTGGAGGGCAACCTCCTGATCCTGTGTAGGTGGGGCAGCGATGTCTCGGGCTTGAGGGTTGGAGCACTGGGGCTTGCCATCATGTGTGCAGCCGTCCAATCTATTTTTAACTTTCTGACAGCGACATCAGGTTGAGCGACAGCTCGATGGTCAGGGGCTTGCGTTGAGGATGTAGCTTGCGCAGGCAGCGTTGGTTTTGAATAGCCAAAATGGGGGTTGGATGGGCCAATGTATTTGATAATTGACGCTCTTAAAGGAGTAGCGTCATCCTCCCTTGCCCTCTTAGGTGGAGGGGGGGGGGCAATACATTCTTCATTATTGTCCTTAAAAGAAGAGAAAAAAATTAGTATTGAAATCATTTTCCCCTTTTTCACAGAATAAAAATTAGTACCCCCCCCCTAACCTAACCTAGCTATAATTTCGTCTAGAAAGCATTTGTCTCAGAGAAGCCCCTCCCCCCATTTTAAGTAATGCAAAAGGTAAAATTTGCGAGAAATATACTAAACTCAGAAATCAAATGCTATTCAATTTACGCATAATAAAGTTATGTATTCTTTTTCTTAGAAATCCCGGCCCCTTTTCAGTAAAGCAAAAGTCAAATTTGCGATGAAGAAGCTATGATGTTTATTTGATCAAAAGTATCCTTTTTTCTGTGAAACCTTTTGGTTAAGCCGCTAACGTAAGGATTATGAGTCCGGATGTACTTTTAAAAGGGTGACAGTAATTATCACCTGTTTAAATCATTGCGGAAATGTTTAAGTCAAGTTAGCGGCGGCTTAAATGGAAACGGTATATTAATAGCTAAGGGTTGTCACTTTAGATAGAAATAGAGAAAGCAAGAATTTTATCGAAAAAAGAGAATTATTTCTATTGCAA
Organism: Artemia sinica; assembly: GCA_027921565.1. Taxonomy (NCBI): domain Eukaryota; kingdom Metazoa; phylum Arthropoda; class Branchiopoda; order Anostraca; family Artemiidae; genus Artemia; species Artemia sinica. The sequence goes on from CM051263.1 coordinate 59,796,985, forward strand.
GAATTAAAGTCGTAAAGAGTGGGGGGGGGGGGGTTTACATGTTTAAAAAGAGCATATTTTATAGTCTTCTAACGACTATAAAGATAGCATAGTGGAGTCTGTATTAGAGTGGGAGGGGGGGGAGATTTACCTGAATATACTGGAGGGTGACCAAGGAAAATAATTTTATTTTGAAAATAAAGAATTAAAATATACTAAACAGAACTCACATTGTTAATCATTGTAGATGAAGTTTCCTTGTCAATAATTTCAGGTGCTCTATCCATTATGTCTTGGAACTTTCTGAATGTTTAATCACAACGCATGTCCGTTATATATGAAATCTCAAGGGCAAATTGCGATGTAATGGGGGAAACCATATGTAACCAGCCCTCTGATTGGCTTAGAAGGAGATGTAACCGACTCTCTGATTGGTTTAGAAGGAGGCATGTACTTCCTGTTTCCCATTCCTGGATCATAACATTCTCCCTAGCGTACACCTGGACGAACAACAACAACAAATCAACTGACCTTGGAAATTTAGTCCCCCTAGTCGAGTCCTGAATCAATACATTTCCCCTAGCGTACACCTGGACGAACAACAACAACAACCAATCAATCGACCTTGAAAATACATCAAAGTGAGAAAAATCCTGTTTTTCATTCTCAATGACAAAAACCATAAAAACATCCATAAATTGCTGTACTCGTCAGAGATATTATGTAATCAATTGACAAAAACCATAAGAACATGCATAAATTGCTGTTGACAAAAATGAAACATCCTTCAATTGTTCTTGACATCCAAGAAACATCCATCAAAGTGAGAAAAATCCTGTTTTTTCAAGTGATAAAAATCCTGTTTTTTCATTCTCAGTGACAAAAACCATAAAAACATGCATAAATTATGTACGTACGGGATTCATTATGCCCTTCCTACTGATGATGATGTTTCTAAGTCTACCCAGCTGTTATGAAAATTAAGTGTATTAAATATGTCGAGCGAAGAAAGTAAAATACATAGCCTACAAACAGTAAAAATAGTCTATAGATTAAACAGGCCAACTTAAAAATACTAGTCTCTAATAGGTCCAAAGGAAAAACAGATTAAAAGTATTTGAAACTAATAAGATTAGAAACTTCGATTTATTCGGCTAACATGAAAAAATATGCATTTACTAGCGATGCGACTTAATGCAACACGTTTAAATGGTATAGTCTCGATTCAAAAAACTCATCTCCCAAAATACTAGTTTCTCAATTCCCATTTCGAACATAACATTTTTTAGAGGCCAAGAACCGAAAAATAAAAGTTGTCAGAATTGAAAACAAATCCTTCCAGCGGTAATTTCTCCAAAGATGAGTTAGTCCAACGACAAACAGAGACGACGTTTCTCTAGGAAGGTCTCCCAACTCCAGGAGGTAAAAATTAAAAGCTGCTAGAAAATAGAAATTTCTCAAACTATAAAGCCTCCAGATTTGGTTTACTCATCGATTAAGTAGTGACAAAATTTCTTGGAGGACCACTAATCGTGTCAATGGGGGGGGGGACGTCCCTCCCTTATTTTGAAAGATTCTGAAACGCATAAGAAATTCAATACTCATTTTAGTTATGTTTTTACGAGTCAAACAGAAATTTGGGGGGTGGGGGGTTCTAACCCCCCTAACCTCACCCCTTTATACGGTCTTGTATGTGCTATATTAAACCAGCAAGACTGGCTAACTGGCCGTTTCTATTTGTTGAACCTTTGCTTTATTCTTTCATAGTAATTAATAGCACTATTTCTTTTTCATGACATCGTTTAGAAACATCAAGTCTGCAAAACCCTTGTTTTGAAATACCCAAAACAGGTCCTCGCCGCTATTCTGTTACCCTATTCTCGACCGGGAATGTGATGTGATCTATGTGTAGGGTTAAGTTAAAAACATAGCGCCGGTTGGTCGTTATTGTGCAGTCATAATCAAACTATGAGTAAAAAGTGGGAACAAACTTCGTTTTTTTTTACTGTGAAAATGCGAAACAGAAGTTGAACTTTAGAGCGAGAAACTGGCAATCAAAGTGTCAGCGCTCAAAGTGTCGGGTTACTGGAAATAGATTCCCCCCTCTTTGACAGTCTTTTGGAAACTAGCGGAACAATAACTGACCCAGTTCAACATGAAAAATTCAGTCTATATCTCTGAACCCGTTGCGGATGTGAATAGCACTGACGGTCAAAACCTCCTTCAGATACCAGTAGTGTTATGTCAATCTAAGGTACAAGACATGTAGGGAATTACAGTATCAAGGAAAGAGACAAGACAGGTGGGAAATTACTGTATCAATCTAAGGTACAAGACAGGTAGGAAATTACTGTATCAATCTAAGGTACAAGACAGGTAGGGAATTAAAGTATCAATGAAAGAGACAAGACAGGTAGGAAATTACTGTATCAATCTAAGGTACAAGACAGGTAGGAAATTACTGTATCAATCTAAGGTACAAGACAGGTAGGAAATTACTGTATCAATCTAAGGTATGGGGGTGGTAGGAAATTACTGTATCAATCTAAGGTACGAGACAGGTAGAAAATTACTGTATCAATTAAAGGTAACGGCCAGGTGGGGCATTACTGTGTCAATCTAAGGTACAAAACAGGTAGGAAATTATAGTATCAATGAAATAGACAAGACAGGTAGGAAATTACTGTATAAATCTAAGGTAGCGGGCAGGTGGGACATTACTGTAGTAATATAAGGTAGCAGACAGATAGGACATTACTGTATGAATTAAAGATACAAGACAGGTAGGAAATTACTGTATCAATTAACGGTACAAGACAGATAGGAAATTACTGTATCAATTAAAGAGACAATACAGGTTAGTGGATGTTTTATGTTTATGGATTTTTATTGTTCATTGTATTGGTGTTATATTTGATGTTTTATTGTATGGGAGTCTGATTTTTATTACAGAGATGGTTTTTGATATATGGTTGAATATGTGTGTTACTTTATGATTGATTATACGTATTGTTATATGGTTGATGTTTTATTTAACGTTTTTTTTTGTATGGATGTTTTATTGTATGGATATACGCTTTTTTCAATCATCATTCCAACGGAACTTTCCCCTAGCATTCCAACGGGGCAGTATGGTTGGTGTTTTATTTAATGTTTTTTTTTTGTATGAATGTTTTATTGTATGGATATATGGATTTTTATTTTTTAATATTTTTTTTATTGATGTCATTTTATTGTACTCTAATGATGATATTTTTCTTTTCCAATGATACGATTTTTTACATTCTAAGTATCTTCCCATTGATTTTTATGAAATTTGTGTTTGATGTAGGAATCGAACATG
>CM051263.1:59800406-59822906 GCA_027921565.1 Artemia sinica
ATCTAGTTGATTTAATTTGTGATAAGAGTTAAACGGATTATTACGTGGACATTCTAAAAAGCGAGCAGTACGAGCGGGGATTCCCCACTGGTTCCTGAAGTCTAGCTTGTTACACAAGTTTGCTTCAACTCCCCGTTTTCAACCAGACTGGTTTTTGAGACAACACCTATAAAGCGAGCAGCACGATCGGGGATTCCCCACTGGTTCCTGAAGTCTAGCTTGTTACACAAGTTTGCTTCAACTCCATGTTTACATGGATGCTACAATCAGAAGTGTTTGATTGACATTTGCAAAAAGGGATAAGGGATTCGCGAATTGGACTGTACGAACGTTACTTATTTGAATAATAGGGAAAAAACAGAGCTAGATAACATTTGCGAATTGGATCGTATGAAGATGGAGAAAAAGAGTTAAAGTGATTAGCAGTTAAGCTAACCTCGAATGGCGTTGTTAACAGTGTTGTCAGTTTAAAATAGAGTCTAACGTTATAGTATACTAAAAGTGATACTAGAGAGATGTAGATGCAAGAAAGAATTGTTAATTGACTAGCTTTACTTCTTCGATGTGGTCTGTATAATACACAAGTGGCGTTTGAACAGTGTTGTCAGTTTAGAATAGAGTCTAAGCGTTATAGTATACTAAAAAGTTGATACTAAGAGAGATGTAGATGGCAAGAAAAGAATTTTAATAGTGAAATTCAGAACAAACCTTAGAAATCCTTGCAATTCAAGTAGTAAGGTCTATGTGAGTACGAACCGTCAAGGATCATAAGCACCAACGACCCTAACCGCCAGAAACCTCAACCCCCAAAGGTCCTCCCATATCCCCAAAGTCGAAGGGTGCCCCCTCCCCTCCAACTTTTTGCCCCCCCCCCATTTTGTTTGAAATTTTCTTTTGAATTTTTGTTTTTTTTACCTTTTTTTTCTTATTTTTTTTTAACATGATATATTTTTTCAACTTTTTTTTTACATGCCTTAGAATGACATGAAACATACTTAAAACATAAAAAATTCACATTTAATATTTTCCAACTTAAAAATGGGAATGATATAGATATGTGTGTCGCGACTTTTACTATTAGAAAAATATTGTTTGTAGTAGCACTTTTTTATTGGGCTAAATTTTTGTTTTTTTGGGCTTCGAAATTATTCAACTTTTTTCTTTTTTTTACGTATCTTAAAATGGCATGAAATATGCTTATGGCTCTAACAATTGTACTCTATGCTTGCCGAGAGAAGATGCGGCCCCCCCCCATTTTTTTTATTTTTTTTGAAGTATTTTTTATTTTTTTTTAACATGACATATTTTTTCAACTTTTTTTATATGTCTTCGAATGAGATGAAACATACATAAAACATTAAAACTTTACATTTAATATTTTCCAAACTCAAAATGAGAATGCTATAGATATGTTTGTCATGACCTTTACTATTAGAAAAATAATGTTTGTAGTAGCACTTTTTTTTGTTGGACTAAAATTTTTTTGGACCGAAATTATTCAACTTTTTTTTACATCTCTAAATCATATCAGAAAAATAGAATGACACTTTTGATTTAAAATTTGAAATATGTTCTTGTGCATACCCATACTCCTATTGATGAGGATTGATGGTTCTCATTCAATATTTTTTCATGAAAAACAAACTTTTTTTTTAACTAAATTTTTTTTTGGACTTCGATATTATTCAACTTTTTTTTCTTTTTTTTAACATGGGATTTTTTTCAACTTTTTTTTACATCTCTAAATCATATCAGAAAAATGGAATGACACTTTTGATTTGGAATGACACTTTTGATTTAAATTTTAAAACATATTCTTGTGCATAACCCTACTCCTATTGATGGTGACTGATGGTTCTCATTCAATATTTTTTCATGAAAAACAAACTTTTTTTTTAACTAAATTTTTTTTTGGACTTCGATATTATTCAACTTTTTCATTTTTTTATTTTTTAACATGGTATTTGTTTCAACTTTTTTTACATCTCTAAATCATATCAGAAAAATTGAATGGTACTTTTGATTTAAATTTTAAAACATATTCTTGTACATACCCATACTCCTATTGATGAGGACTGAAAAAGTTTCTCCCAACATACAAATAGCAAGCCAAACTATGAATTCTTATAGGAAAAAAAACGAAAAGATATATAAAAAAAAATTCTATGAAAATGACTGTAAATAAAAAATTTTTCATGAAAAAATATTGAATTTTTTCATGAAAAACAAACTATTTTTTTAACTAAATTTTTTTGGACTCCGAAATTATTCAACTTTCTTTTTGACATTTTTTTTCAACTTTGTTTTTAAATCTCTTAGAACAACATGAAACATACTTAAAACATAAAAAATTCACATTTAATTGGAATAAGCCAACACCCGCCCAGACACACAGGCAAAAAGAGTAAGAGAGACAAAAACACATACAAATACGTAGATTCAGACACACAAACCGAGAAAGATATGCATTGGAATAAGCAAAGACCCGCCCAGACACACAGGCAGAAAGAGTGAGAGAGACAAAAACACATACAAATACGTAGATTCAGACACACAAACCGAGAAAAACATGCATTGGAATAAGCAAACACCCGCCCAGACCCACAGGCAGAAAGAGTGAGAGAGACAAAAACACATACAAATACGTAGATTCAGACACACAAACCAAGAAAGACATGCATACACCCACCCAGACACACAGGCAAAAAGAGTTAGAGAGACAAAAACACATACAAATACGTAGATTCAGACACACAAACCGAGAAAGACATGCATACACCCACCCAGACACAGAGGCAAAAAGAGTGAGAGAGACAAAACACATATAAACACGTAGATTCAGACACACAAACCGAGAAAGACATGCATTGGAATAAGCAAACACTTGCCCAGACGCACAGGCAAAAAGAGTGAGAGAGATCTCAAAAACACATACAAATACGTAGATTCAGACACACAAACCGAGAAAAACATGCATTGGAATAAGCAAACACCCGCCCAGACACACAGGCAAAAAGAGTGAGAGAGACAAAAACACATACAAATACGTAGATTCAGACACACAAACCAAGAAAGACATGCATACACCCACCCAGACACACAGGCAAAAAGAGTTAGAGAGACAACAACACATACAAATACGTAGATTCAGACACACAAACCGAGAAAGACATGCATACACCCACCCAGACACAGAGGCAAAAAGAGTGAGAGAGACAAAACACATATAAATACGTAGATTCAGACACACAAACCGAGAAAGACATGCATTGGAATAAGCAAACACCCGCCCAGACGCACAGGCAAAAAGAGTGAGAGAGACAAAAACACATACAAATACGTAGATTCAGACACACAAACCGAGACAGACATGCATTGGAATAAGGAAACACCCGCCCAGACACTCAGGCAAAAAACAGTGAGAGAGACAAAAACACATATAAATACGTAGATTCAGACGCACAAAACCGAGATAGACATGCATTGGAATAAGCAAACACCCGCCCAGACACACAGGCAAAAAGAGTGAGAGAGATAAAAACACATACAAATACGTAGATTCAGACATGAAAAACCGAGAAAGACATGCATTGGAATAAGCAAACAACCACTCAGACACACAGGCAAAAAGAGTGAGAGAGATAAAAACACATACAAATACGTAGATTCAGTCACGCAAACCGAGAAAGACATGCATTGGAATAAGCAAGCACCCGCCCAGACACACAGGCAAAAAGAGTGAGAGAGACAAAAACACATACAAATACGTAGATTCAGTCACACAAACCGAGAAAGACATGCATCGGAATAAGCAAACACACGCCCAGACACACAGGAAAAAAGAGTGAGAGAGACTAAAACACATACAAATACGTAGATTCAGTCACGCAAGCCGAGAAAGACATGCATTGGAATAAGCAAGCACCCACCCAGACACACAGGTAAAAAGAGTGAGAGAGACAAAAACACATACAAATACGTCGATTCAGTCACACAAACTGAGAAACCATGCAATGGAGTAAGCAAACACCCGCCCAGACACACAGGCAAAAAGAGTGAGAGAGACAAAAACACATACAAATACGTAGATTCAGACACACAAACTGAGAAAGACATACATTGGAATAAGCAAACACCCGCCCCAGACCTACAGGCAAAAAGAGTGAGAGAGACATAAGCACATACAAATACGTAGATTCAGACACACAAACCCCAGACACACAGGCAAAAAGAGTGAGAGAGATAAAAACACATACAAATACGTAGATTCAGACACACAAACCGAGAAAGACATGCATTGGAATAAGCAAACAACCACCCAGACACACAGGCAAAAAGAGTGAGAGAAATAAAAATACATACAAATACGTAGATTCAGTCACGGAAACCGAGAAAGACATGCATTGGAATAAGCAAGCACCCACCCAGACACACAGGTAAAAAGAGTGAGAGAGACAAAGACACATACAAATACGTCGATTCAGTCACACAAACTGAGAAAAGCATGCGTTGGAGTAAGCAAACACCCGCCCAGAAACACAGGCAAAAAGAGTGAGAGAGACAAAATTACATACAAATACGTAGATTCAGACACACAAACCGAGAAAGACATGCATTGGAATAAGCAGACACCCGCCCAGACACATGGCCAAAAAGACTGAGAGAGACAAAAACACCTACAAATACGTAGATTCAGACACACAAACCGAGAAAGATATGCATTGGAATAAGCAAAGACCCGCCCAGACACACAGGCAGAAAGAGTGAGAGAGACAAAAACACATACAAATACGTAGATTCAGACACACAAACCGAGAAAAACATGCATTGGAATAAGCAAACACCCACCCAGACCCACAGGCAGAAAGAGTGAGAGAGACAAAAACACATACAAATACGTAGATTCAGACACACAAACCAAGAAAGACATGCATACAACCACCCAGACACACAGGCAAAAAGAGTTAGAGAGACAAAAACACATACAAATACGTAGACTCAGACACACAAACCGAGAAAGACATGCATACACCCACCCAGACACAGAGGCAAAAAGAGTGAGAGAGACAAAACACATATAAATACGTAGATTCAGACACACAAACCGAGAAAGACATGCATTGGAATAGGCAAACACTCGCCCAGACGCACAGGCAAAAAGAGTGAGAGAGATAAAAACACATACAAATACGTAGATTCAGACTCACAAACCGAGAAAAACATGCATTGGAATAAGCAAACACCCGCCCAGACCCACAGGCAGAAAGAGTGAGAGAGACAAAAACACATACAAATACGTAGATTCAGACACACAAACCAAGAAAGACATGCATACACCCACCCAGACACACAGGCAAAAAGAGTTAGAGAGACAAAAACACATACAAATACGTAGATTCAGACACACAAACCGAGAAAGACATGCATACACCCACCCAGACACAGAGGCAAAAAGAGTGAGAGAGACAAAACACATATAAATACGTAGATTCAGACACACAAACCGAGAAAGACATGCATTGGAATAAGCAAACACCCGCCCAGACACACAGGCAAAAAGAGTAAGCAAACACCCGCCCAGACACACAGGCAAAAAGAGTGAGAGAGACAAAATCACATACAAATACGTAGATTCAGACACACAAACTGAGAAAGACATGCATTGGAATAAGCAAACACCCGCCCCAGACCTACAGGCAAAAAGAGTGAGAGAGACATAAGCACATACAAATACGTAGATTCAGACACACAAACCCCAGACACACAGGCAAAAAGAGTGAGAGAGATAAAAACACATACAAATACGTAGATTCAGACACACAAACCGAGAAAGACATGCATTGGAATAAGAAAACAACCGCCCAGACACACAGGCAAAAAGAGTAAGAGAAATAAAAATACATACAAATACGTAGATTCAGTCACGCAAACCGACAAAGACATGCATTGGAATAAGCAAGCACCCACCCAGACACACAGGTAATAAGAGTGAGAGAGACAAAAACACATACAAATACGTCGATTCAGTCGCACAAACTGAGAAAAGCATGCGTTGGAGTAAGCAAACACCCGCCCAGAAACACAGGCAAAAAGAGTGAGAGAGACAAAATTACATACAAATACGTAGATTCAGACACACAAACCGAGAAAGACATGCATTGGAATAAGCAGACACCCGCCCAGACACATGGGCAAAAAGACTGAGAGAGACAAAAATACATACAAATACGTAGATTCAGACTCACAAACTGAGAAAGACATGCATTGGAATAAGCAAACACCCGCCCAAGGCACACAGGCAAAAAGAGTGAGAGAGACAAAAAACATATACAAATACGTAGATTCAGTCACGCAAACCGAGAAAGACATGCATTGGAATAAGCAAGCACCCGCCCAGACACACAGGCAAAAAGAGTGAGAGAGACAAAAACACATACAAATGCGTAGATTCAGACACACAAACCGAGAAAGACATGCATTGGAATAAGCAAACACCCACCCAGACACATGGGCAAAAAGACTGAGAGAAACAGAAATACATACAAATACGTAGATTCAGACTCACAAACCGAGAAAGACATGCATTGGAATAAGCAAACACCCGCCCAAGGCACACAGGCAAAAAGAGTGAGAGAGACAAAAACACTTACAAATGCGTAGATTCAGACTCACAAACCTAGACAGACATGCATTGGAATAAGCAAGCACCCGCCCAGACACTCAGGCAAAAGCAGTGAGAGAGAAAAAACACATACAAATACGTAGATTCAGACTCACAAACCGAGAAAGACATGCATTGCAAAAAGCAAACACCTGCCCAGACACACAGGCTAAAAGAGTGAGAGAGATAAAAACACATACAAATGCGTAGGTTACGTGCGCGCACGTAACCTAGTCTAAATTAACCTTAAAAATGAAGTAAAGCTATGTTGACTTTGCATGTCTCTCTCACTATGTATGTACCGTCCGGGGTACACTCCATATCTTTCTCGGTCTTTGTGTCTAAATCTACGTATTTTTATGTGTTTTTATCTCTCTCACTCTTTTTGCCTGTGTGTCTGGGCGGGTGTTTGCTTATTCCAATGCATGTCTTTCTCGGTTTTGTGCGTCTGAATCTACGTATTTGTATGTGTTTTTGTCTCTCTCACTGTTTTTTTCCTGAGTTTCTGGGCGGGTGTTTGCTTATTCCAGACCTACAGGCAAAAAAGAGTGAGAGAGACAAAAGCACATACAAATACGTAGATTCCGACACACAAACCGAAAAAGACATGGATTTGAATAAGCAAACACCCTCCAAGACACATGGGCAAAAAGACTGAGAGAGACAAAAATACATACAAATATGTAGATTCAGACTCAAAAACCGAGACAGACATGCATCGAAATAAGCAAACACCCGCCCAAGGCACACAGGCAAAAAGAGTGAGAGAGACAAAAGCACTTACAAATACGTAGATTCAGACTCACATTCGAGACAGACATGCATTGGAATAAGCAAGCACCTGCCCAGACACTCAGGCAAAAACAGTGAGAGAGAAAAAAACACATACAAATACGTAGATTCATACGCACAAAACCGAGAAAGACATGCATTGTAAAAAGCGAACACCCACCCAGACACACAGGCAAAAAGAGTGAGAGATATAAAAACACATACAAATGCGTAGGTTACGTGCGCGCACGTAACCTAGTCTAAATTAACCTTAAAAATGAAATAAAACCATGATGACTTTGCATGTCTCTCTCACTATGTATGCGCCGTCCGGGGTACACTCCATATCTTTCTCGGTCTTTGAGTCTGAATCTACGTATTTGTATGTGTTTTTGTCTCTCTCACTCTTTTTGCCTGTGTGTCTGGGCGGGTGTTTGCTTATTCCAATGCATGTCTTTCTCGGTTTGTGCGTCTGAATCTACGTATTTGTATGTGTTTTTGTCTCTCTCACTGTTTTTTTCCTGAGTGTCTAGGCGGGTGTTTGCTTATTCCAATGCATGTCTGTCTCGGTCTGTGAGTCTGAATCTACGTATTTGTATGTGTTTTTGTCTCTCTCACTTTTTTTGCCTGTGTGTCTGGGCGGGTGTTTACTTATTCCACTGCATGTCTGTTTCGGTTTGTGTGTCTGAATCTACGTATTTGTATGTGTTTTTGTCTCTCTCACTCTTTTTGCCTGTGTGTCTTGGCGGGTGTTTGCTTATTCCAATGCATGTCTTTCTTGGTTTGTGTGTCTGAATCTACGTATTTGTATGTGTTTTGTCTCTCTCACTCTTTTTGCCTCTGTGTCTGGACGGGTGTATGCATGTCTTTCTCGGTATGTGTGTCTGAATCTACGTATTTGTATGTGTTTTTGTCTCTCTCACTCTTTTTGCCTGTGTGTCTGGGCGGGTGTATGCATATCTTTCTCGGTTTGTGTGTCTGAATCTACGTATTTGTATGTGTTTTTGTCTCTCTCACTCTTTCTACCTGTGTGTCTGGGCGGGTGTTTGCTTATTCCAATGCATGTCTGTCTCGGTTTGTGTGTCTGAATCTACGTATTTGTATGTGTTTTTGTCTCTCTCACTCTTTCTGCCTGTGTTTCTGGGCAGTGTTTACTTATTCCAATGCATGTCTTTCTCGGTTTGTGTGTCTGAATCTACGTATTTGTATGTGTTTTTGTCTCTCTCACTCTTTTTGCCTGTGTGTCTGGGCGGGTGTCTGCTTATTCCAAATGCATATCTTTCTTGGTTCGTGTGTCTGAATCTATGTATTTGTATGTGTTTTTGTCTCTCCCTGCTCTTTTTTGCCTGTGTGTCTGGGCGGGTGTTGGCTTATTCCAATTAAATGTGAATTTTTTATGTTTTAAGAATGTTTCATGTCATTCTAAGAGATGTAAAAAAAAGTTGAAAAAAAATGTAAAAAAAAGTTGAATAATTTCGAAGTCCAAATAAATTTTAGTTCAAAAAAAATAATTTGTTTTTCATGAAAAAATATTGAATGAGAACCATCAGTCCTCATCAATAGGAGTATGGGTATGCACAAGAATATGTTTTAAAATTTAAATCAAAGTGCCATTCTATTTTCCTCATATGATTTAGAGATGTAAAAAAAAGTTGCATAATTTCGAAGTCCCAAAAAAAATTTAGTTAAAAAAGAATAGTTTATTTTTCATGAAAAAATATTGAATGAGAACCATTAGTCCTCGTAAATAGGATTATGGGTATGCACAAGAATATGTTTTTAAAATTTAAATCAAAAGTGTCATTCTATTTTTCTGATATGATTTAGAGATGTAAAAAAAAGTTGAAAAACATACCATGTTAAAAAAAATTAAAAAATAAATAATTTCGAAGTCAAAAAAAATTTAGTTAAAAAAAATAGTTTGTTTTTCATGAAAAAATATTGAATGAGAACCATCAGTCCTCATCAATAGGAGTATGGGTATGCACAAGAATATGTTTTTAAATTTTAAATCAAAAGTGTCATTCTATTTTTCTGATATGATTTAGAGATGTAAAAAAAGTTGAAAAAATACCATGTTAAAAAATAAAAAAATGAAAAAAATTTGAATAATTTTGAAGTCCAAAAAAAAATTAGTTAAAAAAAATAGTTTGTATTTCATGAAAAAATATTGAATGAGAACCATCAGTCCTCATCAATAGGAGTAGGGGTATGCACAAGAATATGTTTTAAAATTTAAATCAAAAGTGTCATTCTATTTTTCTGATATGATTTAGAGATGTAAAAAAAAGTTGAAAAAAATACCATGTTAAAAAATAAAAAAAATTAAAAAAAAAAGTTGAGTAATTTCGAAGTCCAAAAAAAAATTTAGTTAAAAAAAATAGTTTGTTTTTCATGAAAAAATATTGAATGAGAACCATCAGTCCTCATCAATAGGAGTATGATTATGCACAAGAATACATTTTAAATTTTAAATCAAAAGTGTCCTTCTATTTTTCTGATATGATTTAGAGATGTAAAAAAAAGTTGAATAATTTCTAAGTCCAAAAATTTTTAGTCCAATAAAAAAAAGTGCTAAACTTTATTTTTCTAATAGTAAAGGTCATGACTAACATATCTATAGCATTCTCATTTTGAGCTTGGAAAATATTAAATGTAAAGTTTTAATGTTTTAAGTATGTTTCATCTCATTTGAAGACAAAAAAAATAGTTAAAAATATATGTTAAAAAAAATCCAAAAATTGGGGGAGAGCTGCATCATGTCTCTGGGCAAACATAGAGTACAATTGTTAGAGGCAAAAGCATATTTCATGTGATTTTAAGATACGTAAAAAAAAGAAAAAAAGTTGAATAATTTCGAAGTCCAAAAAACAAAATTTAGCCCAATAAAAAAAAGTGCTACTACAAACAATATTTTCCTAATAGTAAAAGTCTTGACACACATATCTATATCATTCCCATTTTGAAGTTGGAAAATATTAAATGTGAATTTTTTATGTTTTAAGTATGTCTCATGTCATTCTAAGCGATATAAAAAAAATTGAAAAAATATATCATGTTAAAAAAAATCAAAAACAAAAGTTAAAAAAAACTTTAAAAAAAAAATTCCAAACAAAATGGGGGGGCCAAAAAGTTGGAGGGGAGGGGCCCCCTTCAAGTTTGGGGATAGGGGACCTTTGGGGGTTGAGGTTTCTGGTGGTTAGGGTCGTTGGTGCTTATGATCCTTGACGGTTCGTACTCACATACACCTTACTACTTGAATTGCAAGGATTTCTAAGGTTTGTTCTGAATTTCATTATTAGAATTCTTTTCTTGCCATCTACATCTCTCTTAGTATCAACTTTTTAGTATACTATAACGGTAGACCCTATTTTAAATTGACAACACTGTTCTAACATCACTTGTGTATTATACAGACCACATCGGAGAGGTAAAGCTAGGTCAACTCAGAATTTCATTCTATCATCGTTAGCCATTTTCATAGATAGATGTTGTTTCAAATTTATAACAAATTACCTGAGTTAACAAACCCTTCGGGGTTACCTTAACTGATAATCAGTTTAACCCTTTTTCTCCATCTTCATATGATCCAATTCGCAAATGTTATCTAGCTCTGTTTTTTCCCTATTATTCAAATAAGATCGTTCGTACAGTCCAATTCGCGAATCCCTTATCCTTTTTTGCAAATATAGTTAGCTTTTAGCAGCATATGTCAATCAAACAATTCTAAGTGTAGCATCCGATTTTTTTAATTAGCAGCATCGTACATTCCTATGAAACTAGTCTCGAATTAAGGCAATTGTCCAAAAATCAGAAACCAGTCTTATAGCACATACTTCAAAGAAGTGGAACAGGTATGAGAGGATACTCACTCTCTTTGAAAAGGTGTAGAGGTCCCAGCAAATAGTATGGGAATTCCTATACGTCTCGTAGAAGTATAAGGCCATGTGCGGGGGTACTCACTCTCTTTGAAAAGGTGTAGAGCTTCCATAGAATTCCATAGATGCACTCTACTGACCACTTTTGACTCTTAAAAAGGGCACTAGAACTTCCAATTTCCAATCAATTGAGACTCCTCCGAAGTTTATACAACCCCCATTCCATAAGAACCTTATATGCCTCCGGGGCGTAACTTACAACCTGTGCCTCTGGGCTCTGGGAGGTTGTATCACCCCTGCAGGCATTGTTATATGATCTTTGAACCATTTTGGTTAAAACGGATACCACAAAATTTCTATTGGATGGACTTGAAGAAGGAGGGCGTGGAGAGTCACGTTTTTGACTCTTAGAAGGGAACGAGAACTTTCAATTTTCAATCAAAATAGCTTCCTCCAAAGTGTATACAACAACCCCTTCAATAAAAACCTTATATGCCCTCCGGCTAGAAAAAAACCCGTGCCCACAGGCTCGGGGGGTCGTTTTAACTCGGAGTCCTTGTTATATGATCTTTGGACTATTCAAACAAAATCAAAAATTTTGAACGGATATATTCGGGGGAAAAAGGACGCGGGGGGTTAGTTACCCTCCAATTACTTTTGGTTCTTAAAAAAGACACTAGAACTTCCAATTTTCAATTGAATGAGCCCAATCCGAGGTTTATACGACTACCCTTTCAAAGGCAATGCTACAGCCTTACCTATAGTAAGGGCCATAAGGATTCAATGTTTTTTTCCCCTGAGGCATTTTATATGGAAGGGGTGGTCGTATAAACATTCGGAGAGGGGTCATGTGATTGAAAATTTGAAGTTCTAAATCCCTATTTTAGATTTAAAAGTGATCGAAGGGCAACTACCCCCCTCGCCCTTCTTTCCCCAAATGCTTCCGAATATAGCCCAAAGATCAAATAACAAAATTTCGGAGTCAACAATCCCCCCCCTCTGAGCCCAGGGCCAGGTTTGGCAAGTTATGCCCTTGGCGCACGCAAAACGAATCATAGAACGAATAAAAACGTATTCCATTACATTTTTTTTTATTTTGTACTTAATATAAAATTGAAAATAAAAAAAAAATTACATTGAAATTAAATTTCGAACTGATGAGCTTTCAGCAATAAATATTATTATATATAAAAAATTCGGTTTAATTTTATGAGTCCCTTCCAATACTGTTCAAGACAAATATAGCTTCACTACATATAAAATTACGGCATCTGCCCCCTTCCCTAACTGTAAAAGTCTAAAGCCTACTGCTTCATTGGCACTTCACTGAAAACGAATTATATTACAAACATTTTCTTTTCCAGTTATTACAGCACTGAAAATTAAAATAAAAATTAAAGTGAAGTGCTTGAGCTGATGAGCTTTCACCAATTAATTTCAATATATATCAAATAATCATTTTGATTTTATTAGTTCTTTCCAAGACTGTTCAAGATACATATAGTTTTCGGTAAAGCGCCAATGACGGTGTAGGTTTTATACTCTCAAAGTTAAGGAAGGAGGCAGCACCCAAACTCTTGTTTGTTGGGATTTCTGTTCGTTTCAAGCTTGATTTACTAATTCCATTTAAGTTTCACTCGTTTTAAGATTTATTTATTCATTTAAATTAGTATCTATTGTATGTTTGTTTGCTATGAATATTTATTTTATTTCTGTTCGTTTGGGGTTTTATTTATTCTTTAATAGTTATATCTGTTCGTTTTAAGTTTGGATTATTGTAGTTTTTTATTTTATTTTTTATCTTAAGTTTAATATGGTCTTTACTTTTCTTTGGAAAACTTCTTTTTCGGAAAGTTTTATTTTTACTTAATCAATGAAAACCTCATTAGTTGATAATGGGCAACTAGCATAACTTATAACCCTTGGCCTGAGGACTGTGAGGGGGAGGGGGTTGAGACACAAAAAGACATATTTACAGGACCATTCAACTATGCAAAACAAAATGGCAATCTCAAAATTTTGATTGGATGTGTTTTAGGAAATGATGGGCGTGGAGGGGGGGGAGGGCTGTTTGCCCTCCAATCGTCTTTGAATCTTAAAAAGAGCACTAGAACTTTCAATTCAAATGAACTCCTTCCAAAGTTTCTACGATGACTCCTTTTATACAATGGGCCTTGGTCAGAAAAAAAATATAATATATTGCGGCACTTCATTCTTTACTAAGGTAGTGCTATTGCGCTGCCTATGATTCCATTTGTTAATTCATTGATAAACGACGCTTTTGGCCATAAACCCTGATATCAAACCCTGTCTCCCGTATCTACAGGCAATGATTCATCCATTGTTCGTCTCTCTTAAAGTTTTATTTCAAGTAAAATGTAAGTTAAATTTTCAGTATAGAAAGTGGGCCTCACTTCGCCTCCTCGCCGCATGTACGATACATTTTTATTTAAGTATGTATTAGACGAATTCCAATGACGTTGAATGAAATGAACTACTATAAGTAATAGCCTGGCACATGTTCAATGTTTACATGATTCGGCTTTGCTGAATTAGACTCCAAATTTTAAATTCCTAATATATGAAATGCTAAAAATACAAAACTAATTGATCGGAATAGGCTGTTGTGAAATACCTCCTATTAACAAAATTCTACTATTTTTTGCTTAATAATTACAAAATATGCCCAGCCCTTTATCTGCGAGAGAACAGAAGTTTGAATTTACAAAGATGTGCCTTTGGGTATGCCAAAGTGTTGCTCCGATTAATGACATTGACTTTGAAGAAGGTGCCTTGGGCATCCCGCTACTTTGCTGCTCCGTCCTCCGGGCTGCTTCTTTGCTTCCAGGGCTACGTTTATGCTGGAGAATTATTGTATGGTTTAGTGGACATATAGGTAATGCCGGGATAAGTATGTTCTAACCCGATGAGGCTGCAACCGTTCGAGTGGGCAATAATGGATAGACCCTGCGCGTAAGTTAAATTTATACTGATGTGGTTATGAAGCAGATAAGTGTGGCTATCTTACACTTGCATATACAATATATCCCTGAATATTAAGTATTATTGGAACCCGAAAAGTTCAATGGTGGCTCTAAAAGTATATCTTTACTCTAAGACACAATTCCTAAACGCCAAACTTCAAGGTGATTTCGTTGAATTTAAGAATAAAGAATTTATGAGAGGCAAAGGCGGATCTATAGCAAAATCTTGGGGGGGGGGGTCAATTTGACAAGGGTGCCAATAATCGACCAAGTTTACAAGCTTATTCAAAGAAAAGCAATAAAAAGTGAGGGCACCAGAAAAATTTTGGAGGTCCGCGGTCCCCCAGACCCCTGGATCCACCCCTGGAAAGAAGATCCTAATAAGAATCAAAGTAGTTAATCTAGAATAGCCTAGTAAAAATTCGATTGTAGCTAATCGAATGCAGATTGTATATATTTTTGAATGTTGTGTCGGTGTCTACGAAATAGATAAACAAAGCAAGGATATGTTTGAGATGCCATGAGAAAATTTTTATAGGATGTATGGGGCTTAGTCACCCGGTGCAAAGCTCTAATCCTCATAAAGCCTAAGCACACATACGTCCGGCCCTTGGGAAAGGTACTAGAGGAATTGATTTGATTTTGGGGATCCGGGCAATCCTTTTCTCCGGGTTAACGCAATCCGTAGCCCTTGAATATGTTAACTAAATAACGCGTAAGACAGTTAAGAGGACTACAGCAGAATGTTACGCCCTCGGTTAGGATGATATGTGGCTACGGGAAAGTAGTAGCCTAATCAGAGGCTACAAACTGAGTGAAGGAGGGAGAGTATTCGCTTGGGAGTTTACTTTGAACAGCTTAGCGCTACAAAGAGTTGGTATCAGGAACAAGTTTCGTGTATTTGCTTATTTTTTTTTTATTTTTGGGATCCTATAATTTATAGGTGGCTTGTTAAACACATCTAAAGACGAAGATTCACATAGGTAACAATTCAAGCTCATCAAAACCCCAGCACTACCCTTGTCATTACGAATAGTTTGAGCCACAGAGAATATGATCAAAATGTTTTCAGTTTAATTTCAAAACTGATATTTTTAACCCTATATTAAAATGCAAATATTTTGAACTGAAAAATTTGTAAGGTTAAAAAACAAATAAAAACATTGGAATTAAGTTACTATGAATCCCTAGAGTAATCGTCTGACGATGTAAACTATCGTTAGTCAGGAAAAGTAACTCTTCTTAAAAATGCTCTTAAGATCTAATACTTCTTGAAATGATCCTTCTATTGGCTTGTTTAGTATAGAAAGCTGGAATTCCTGTTGAAAAGCAAGTACGCATATCCCTATTAAGTTGTTCCTGGCTATCTAAACATTCCGATCGAAAGTATCTGGGGGAATAAAGCGAGGGGGCTGGTAGCCCTCCGACTAATTTTGACCCTTAAAAGGGAACTAGAACTTCCGATTTTAAATCAAATGAACCTCCTTCGAAGTTTTTACGAACACCCCTATCATAAGAACCTTATACGTTAACAATGGAAAACTTGCATAACTTACAGCCAGCCCTGGCCTTGAGGTCAAATTAAACGTAAAAAGCGTAAACAGCGACGGTTATTAAGGCAGCACCTCTCAAATCTAATAATGGCAGATGTAAAACAGAAATCAAAAATAAAAATGATTTTCCTCTATATCAGATTTAGCAGGGGAGGAGGGCCACCACCTTCCATCAATATCCCACTCTTTACACTAAATTGCAATTTTTGTATACCAACGGTTCAATAAAAAGACCTAATTTATGTCCGTTTGATTTTCAAAATGAAATAACTTTCCTAAAGATGATCTACCACTTCCGCAAAGAAAACGGTGCTACCATCTCAACAGCCATCTTAATCACACATACTGTTCTAAATGAAGGGGAGCCAGGGGTTAGACCCTTTCCTCTATATCTACTTGAAGGGCTGTTCGAAGGAAGTAATAAATGTGGGTTAAAAATGGACTTTCTTGGGCTCCGTCTATCCCTCTCCACCTTAGAAAAATAAATTAATTGGCTTTGCCTTTAATCGTTGTATAACAGTATAACAGTATACTGTATAACAGTATAACAGTACTGTATATACAGTATAACTGTATAACATAAAGTATACAACAGTATACAGTATACTGTATATACTGTATAACAGTTAGTTTGAATGGATAACAGAACAAAATAAAAGACCATTGTCTAAGGACTAAAAACACCGTAAAAACACCGTACGTTGGACTAAAAACACCCGCAAGTGTAACCTATGTAACTAGAAGACTAAATAATTAGCCTTATGATAGTTTCAGACCGATTGGCTATCTAAAAAAGAATTGTGACTGCATAAGCTATTCAGACTGAAATTGAAGGCCTATGGCACAAAAACGGCCGAAAATAGAAGTTCCATGTGGTGATACACCTAAAAAGTGCACTTAATTCGCGTCCAAATTGGGCGTTTAGTGAAAAACATGGAAGTGAAACTGAGAACTGGGTAGTGTAGACTGCTTTTTTTTCTGCCCATTTTTTTTTTCTAATTCAGAAAGAAAAGGTGCCAATACTTTTCGTACCCTCCCACCATCGCTTTAATACGTATTGACCAATATTGCTTTACCAGTGCGACAAGCTTGATACAGCTTACCGTACTTTGGTATTAATAAATAATTAAATAGAAAAAATACATAAATGATACGAGTAAGATGCATGGCACTTTACTTAGGTAGCGAAACAGCACTTCCTCTGGTAACGGCTCTCGTTTAACGGACCATAAATATGCTTAGTGAAGAGTGCGTTTCATCTGATTAAACACCAAAATTTGATTTTGCACAAAAAACCATCGTTTCTGAGTGGCAATTAAATAAAACAAACAAGCTGTTTTAACTGAAAGTAAGGAGCGACATTAAAACTTGAAACAAACAAAACTTATTCCGTATATGAAAGGGGCTGTCCCCTCCTCAACTCTTTACTCTAAAATTTGACTCTGTCTCACAACTTTATTTTTTTAAACAATAAAAAACTTTAGCGTAAAGAGCGAGGCATTGAGCAGGGGACAACCCCTTTCATATACGGAATAATTTCTGTTCGTTTTAAATTTTAATGTCGCAGCTTACTTTCAGTTAAAAAAAACTTGTTTTTTGTTTACTTTCTGAACGTTTTTTAATTAATGCAGGTTTTGATTTTGGCTCACCGTACATGAATAATTAAAACAAAATTTGTATATTAAGTTTACTTTTTTTTGGTTAAATGGCTTTCTCGAAAATTGTTTAATTTTATTTACGAACGTTTTTATTAGTAATAAATATACGTAACTTACGAAATAACTTACGTAACGAACTTCTATATTCGTATATTTTTATTACGTATATCAGGGGGTTCTCCCCCTAGTCAATACCTTGCTTTTTACGCTAAAGTTCAAATTTTACTCCAATTCTTGAAGAATGACACCTTAATCGCAAAGGCCATTAATTAGAATAAACAGTTCTTATGAAAGTACTAAAAAAAACTTTAGCGTAAAGAACGAGGTATTGACTAGGGGGCGAACCCAATCATATACGTAATAATTTCCGTTCGCTTTAAGTTTTGATGTTGCTCCTTACTTTCAGTGGAAAAACTTGTTTTATTATTTAATTTCCGATCGTTTTTTTAAATAATGCCGGGAAATCCGGTGCCCCCCTTGATAGCAATGTCCCTTACCTCATGAAAACTGCCCCATGGAAAGATCCTCTCATGTAATGCCCAGCCCACCCCCTCCCCCAATACCAGAAAAAATCCCTCCTGAAAACGTCTGTATACTTCAGGGCGGATCCAGGATTTTTTTTAGGGGCGGGGGCAAAATAGTCTGATCCGTTAAATTTGCGTTAGGAGCAAGTTTGATTAACGCAAATTTGCGTTAATTAAGTAAATTACACTACTTTAGATTATGTTAGGGGGACGCGCGCCTCCCCTGCCCCCTGGATCAGCCACTGATATACTTCCCAATAACCAATACTATATGTAAATATTGAGCAAAGTTAATAGCTTGCAGCCCTTTCCCCGAGGAATGTGGGCGATTAGTAATCCTCAACGACATAGTTATTATTTTTTTCGATCATGCTGAACAAAAAGGCGATCTCAGAATTTTGAACAGGTGACTTTGGGAAAAAATGAGCGTGGGAGGGGGGATAGTTGCCCTCCATTTTTTTGGTCGCTTAAAAAGGGCACTAAAACTTTTAATTTCCGTTCGAACCATCCCTCCTGTGATATTCTAGGACTACTAAGTCGATACGATCACGCCTGGGGAAAAGAAAAAAAAACAAAAACACACGCATCCGTGATTTTTCTTCTGGAAAAAATACGAAATTCCACATTTTTGCAGATAGGAGCTTGAAACCTCTACTAAAGGGTTCTCTGATACGGTGAAGCTGATAATGTGGTTTTCATTAAGGTTCTTTGACTTTTAGGGGGTCTTTCCTCTTTTTTTCGAAAATAAGGCAAATATTCTCAGGCGCGTAACTTTTGACGGGTAAAACTAAACTTGATGAAAATTACAGATTTGAAATCGGCACAAAAATTTGATTATTGTGATGTGTCTATTGGTATAAAAATTCCGTTTTTTAGAGTTTCGGTTGCTATTGAGCCGGGTCGCTCCTTACTTACAGTTCGTTACCACGAACTGTTTGATTTGGCTGAAGTTCAACAGTACTTTGCTTTTAATAGCCAGGATTATGTATCAGAGATGGGGACAGAGAATGTATCTTATAGGGCAAAAATGTGAGCAAAATTGCATTTTGTGTGGTGGTGTTTCGTATATATAGGGGGATCTGAACATATCTTATAGCAATAAGTAGAATAGCCAAGGCTTGGGGTCTTGTTTCACAGTTGAAGAAAGTTTGGAAGAACAGGAAGATAAGTCTGCAAACCAAGATTAGACTATTGTAAGCTACAGTGATGACATTGCTGAAATGCGGCTTTGAAGCATGGGCGCTCTGAAAAGCGGATGAAGATTTGCTAGATTTTTCAAGAAAAAATGCCTACGGATTGGAAAAGTGTGGTTCTATCCCGCTTTCTAGGGCTATAATGAGAGAAATGATGAGATGGCTAGGGCACATTCTGCGGATGAAGGATGACATATTGTCCTTTTCGGCAAACCGTCTAGGGCTAAACACGGAAAGCAGGTTGTCCGCGGTTGAGGTGGGAGGATGTCATAAAGGCATATTTAAGGGAAATGGGAAATTCCTGGGAGGGTGTAATGAGAGAGGCTTTGAATAGCTTGGGATGGAGGAGGAGCGTGCGTAGCTGTGCTGGCCTCAGGCGGCTTGGTGATTTTTTTTTAGTGGTAGTAGTAGTATTTGGAGCACAAGGAATTGCAATAATATGTGCCTGATCTTAGCTTCTATTAAAAAATTATTTTCTTCTTAAAGAAGTTTATGGGTCTCACATCGCCTTTCCAGGATTAAATTTGCTTGGAAATTACTCCATCAAGTGTTTGACGTGCATCGGACGAAGCTTATTACTTGATCTTTCCGCCTGCATGATCCTCGAAGAAAGCGACAACAAAGTTATTCCCTTCACCTAAAATGTTAAGTGGGTAATTATGGAATAATGTTTGAGACTAAATAAGTCACATTCATTTAATGTAGTCGTGCTAAGTCTAGACTTTAAACTGACTTCACTTTCAACGCTTGACCTATTTCCAACTGGTTGGGATAATTAGACCTTTCCGCCTTTGAAAATGCGTTTACGACTACGAGAATGGTTGGATATGGCAAAATATAACTGAAACAAAATTTCGAGTAAATCAGCGCATATAATTTGAAAATTCGACGCTCTAGGTGAAGGTACGTTAATAAGAGTACAACTCTTTCATCTTGCCCTCATTTTAATGAATTACTTATGGAAGTACAGGGCGGCATCACAATTATACTTACCTTTTTCTCTTACAGGTTTAGTAATTGTGGTTTGTACAGATTATTTTTGGGAAATCTGGGTGTGAAAAATCGACACGCGCTTATGAATTGTGCGGTTGGTTAGCTCTGAAGTTTGTGGGCATTGGGGAATTCCGTTTCTGCGTCCGTCTGTGGCTTTACAGAAAGTTAGTGATGCTTGAAAGTTGGAGTTTTTTTTAGCGAAAGTGTTTTTCAGTCACAGAATAATTTTGTTGCTTGTCTACTAAGTTCCGTAATTTTGGCTTGTATGCTGGCTGTTCAAGATTGAAGATTTCTTTATCAGAAACATAAACTCGTTTAGCTCCCCCAAAATAGGCTCAGTAGTCTCTAACGTAAGTGAACATGGATAAAAACTAAACAAAGCACTATTAAAGTGCAATTTTTTTAAAGGAATTCTAAATATATTGAAAAATATCACGCTAGTTTTGTAGATTATTTGTCCTGAGCAATCTCCAAAGCAACAATTCTAGTTCGTTTTAAGTTCCTACTTTTTACTTCCGTATGACAAATTTTTTTCTAAATAAATGTTGCTCGTTTTCTCTTTTTCTTAATAAGCACAATAATCCTTAAAAATAGATCTTTATTTAATTTAGGCGATGAGTCTAAAGAGTTACATATGTTTTTTTTTGTTAGAATAGAACATAAGGTAGAGTTTTCCTTCCTACCTCCCTTAAACTTCCCGGAGGATATGGTCGATTTCGCCATGTAACTAAAGAGTCTGAGGTTATGGTAACAGGGTATCTTTGAGAATTTGTACGTCATAAACTCAATTATTTTCACAAAAATGAAAATAAATAAATAAGATGTTTTTCATTAGGTTTTTTTCCGAAACGCGTGTTTTGGTTTTCACTTTCTAAGGGGTCTGGGAGGGGGAATACAACAAAGGGAAGTGTAAAACCGTGATTAATGATTTTGTGCTATAGAGACTACAATGTTATCCTTATTATGCTTCCCAGCCCTTCCACTCCAGAAATGGTATCAAAAAGTGCCGTTTTTCTTTATGCCATATGGTACTTTATGACAGATTTTCTCGCTTATTTGATTTTATTTTTTCATTTATTATATACTTTCCTCTCTTGGTTTCATACATGATGGATTTATTAGGACGAATTTATAAAAGCCGCGAAGACAGAGGCATTAGCTATTAAATAATCCATTAAACATCTCTCTGTGATCTTGGGGTGGCCTGAAAAAAAATATATAAATAAGAAGATTCATGCTAACCACTCAAAAAATGATTTTCTTGAAAAGATGAGGCGCTCAAAGCCTCTAATTAAGGATTTTAGACGCTGACAAGCCAATTATCTTTCTTAAAATTTGCATTTCTCCGCATTTTGACCCTTGTTGTACAAAAATTGATGTTTTTGGGATAGACTGCATATAAACGAATTTAAAATATAAACAGAAGATGTGCTTTTACGACTTTTTTAAAATCCCCCTGAAAAAAAAAATATCCTTCCCCAAAAAAATCCTGTATATGGCCCTGGCTGTAGCAATAGCTGCAGCCAAGTAACAAAATAGTTGCCCATCCTCTACTGATAATTTATCCGCAGCCATGGTAATCACTGCAGCACTCATGCCATTATTCGATGACGGTTTGTGAATAAATTCGGGAGTCACTATAACATTCATACTGCAAAGCTTGATCTGCATATTGTATACTTTTGCTAATACAAAAAGAAAAACAATTTTGAAAAAAAAATTTGATCTTAAAGAAAAGTCAAGAGACGTATCAAACAGTTCGGGGTAACAAACTGTAAGTAAGTGGCAACAGTAACCGAAACTCCAAAAAGTGGAATTTTGATATCCATAATATGTCAAAAGAATCGGTTTATTTTGCTAATTCTAAATACATAAAATTCATGAAACTTAATGTTACCATTAAAGACTACAAGCCTGAGAAAATTTTCCTGATTTTCAAAAGGGGGAACACCCCCTAAAAATCAAAGAATCAAAAATGAAAATCACACCATCAGATTCAGCGTGTCAGATAATCTTACTTTAGAGGTTTCAAGCTCCTATCGGCAAAAATGTGGAATTTTGTATTTTTTGTCAGAAGAAAATCACGTATGCGCGTTTATTTGTTTGTTTTTGGTCAAAATAGTTGAACAATCCTAAGACTATACCTTTGGAGATTACATGACCCCCCCCCCAGCCCCCGGGAATAGGTCTTTAAGTTATATAATTTGCCCATTGTTTACTATAGTATTTGTTATTGGGAAGTATGTAGACATTTTTTTTTGGGGGGGGGGATTTGTGCTTGGGGT
>CM051263.1:59827906-59960406 GCA_027921565.1 Artemia sinica
AATCAGGACTTCTTGGGAGGGCGTACAGAGGGAAGTTTATAATAGATTGGGATGGGGAAGAGGCGTGCGCTTCTTTGTTGGCCTCAGGCGGTTTAGTGCTGCAGCGAGTTGTGAATAGTAGTAGCAGTAGGAGAATATTAACCTAGATTGGTTACTACCGAGTAAAAATTAAAGTCGTGTGAGAGACAATCCCAAAGTGGCAGTTAATAAAGATTGACCGACGATATTTATTTTTACCAACTTATACTTCTAAGTATTCCGCTGATATAAACACCAAAGCTTTAATTTGAAGCTATTCCTTTTACAATGAATTAGTGGCAGAATCTAACCATGCTGTGCTGGTTTTCATGGAAAACAAATTTGGCTTTTATAATCATTATACTAAGCACTTTAATACTACCTCTAGACATGCAGCGCTTCTTATATTCGAAAATTCGTGATAAAAAAAAAAAAAACCATAAATACAAATAGGCTTCGACAAGGGCAAAACCTCAACTGATCATAGTACTTTCTGGAAGTCCCCAGTCTTCTAAAAATAATGCCTTAGCCGAAAAATGTATGTACAAGGCTTTAACAACATTCATCTTAGGAGGGGTCTGAAGAGCCCTCCCTTTCCCCTGCAGAGCCCTCGCAGGGAAAGATCTCCCCTGCATACTTTAGTATTACAATATTTTTTAGTTTTCTTTCAGCAAGATTATGATCCGGTGGAAAATGAAAGCAGTCAGAAGCTTTTTGCTCTCTTTGTAAGTTAATCTTTCCCTTGGACTACTACATGGCAACTCCTAGTCAAACAGTTTGTGGTAACGAACTGTAAGTAAGGCTCAATAGTAACCGAACTATAAAAACGGAATTTTGATACCAATAGATCCATCAAAAATCAGATTTTTATGCTGATTTTAAATATACAAGTTTCATCAAGTTTAGACTTACCCAATCAAAAGTTACGTGCCTGAGAAAATTTGCCTTATTTTCGAAAAAAGAGGGGAACACCCCCTTAAAAGTCATAGAACTTTTAGAACTTGTACAGGGGTGACAGAAGTTTTACTCTGTCTCACAACTTTATTTTTAAAACAATAAAAAACTTTAGCGTAAAGAGCGAGGTGTTGAGGAGGGGGCAGCCCCTTTCATATACGGAAGAATTTCTGTTCGTTTTTAGTTTTAACGTCGCTCCTTACTTTCAGGTAGAAAAACTTTTTTTTGGTTATTTTTTTTAATTTGAAAAGAAACGTTCACTTGTGTGAATATGTCCAAAAGAAGAGAGGTGCAGTCAGTTTAAAATTTCCCTCCGTAATTCTATATTCATCTTTTTTTTCTAGAACTCGCCAAAAGATTATTGACCAATATATTTCCCTGTAGATGTCTCTTCTTTCCTTACTCATTTTTTGGAGGGAGGGGGGACGTTTATGAGGGGGGATGAAAATTTTAGGAGGAGATCTAGCAAATCTAGGAGTATAAACATCTCATTTTTTTATTTTCTCGATGAAAATACCAAAAAAAGCTATTTATCACCAAAAATAACTAAAAAAAGTAATTTTTCAAAATCAAGAGGAGAGGTCTAAAAAATTTAGAGATGACGCATGCCCCTCCACATTAATTAAAGCCACTGGAAAAATGTAACGGATGCGCTGTCTCCCTAAGGTTCATAAATTTATAAATGTGTGCCAAAAGGGGACAAAACTACGATAAAGTTAGGATGTCCATCAGTATTGCATGAATGATTGATCTTCCCTGACTCCCAAACATTCTTAGCTCTTTCATTGTTGTCCTCACAAACCGAAAAAACGCTCCAATCTTTGCTCAGTTGTTGTTAATATAATAGCTGGAGAGCTACTTTCTATTAGGGTGGTCCTAGAATTTTTTGACAAAGTGTACATTTCCAAAAGTTGATTAACCCATAGTTTAGAAATTACAGGTTGCCTTCAAGGTACCACCTTTCTCAATTTATGGAACAATTTGCCTTATTTTTCTTAAGACTTGTTACAAGATGGATATCGTAATTTAATGACTCTTATTCATTCTAGAAAAAGGACCACCGCATAGACTAAAGTCTTGCAAAGGGCTTTGATCCAATTAAATTTGAATTTAACGCTGTGAGAAGTGAGTTAGACTACAAAAATTGTAACTAGCCTTCCTGTTGGATTTTTATCACTGTTATTACGTTTGCATAAAACCAAGACATACTTTCTTTGTTCACAAAACATAAATTTATATCAATATGATGAATTGACAAGGAAGCAGTAAATTTTTTGAATAACGTAATACTAGCAGCCGTTAGGTGTCTTTAGACTATAAAAAACTGATTTTTTTAGTTGGTTGATTGAGTAAACTTATTAAAAATAGTAATATTATTTTTACATCCTCGCGAGGGACTGCTGACTCTTAGAAATCATTTACACCATGTGGCGCGTGCAAGTGTGGCGGAACTGTGCTAAACACTTTGGGGAATGTGCCAAGCATGGTGGAACTATGCTAAACGCTTTGGGAAGTGTGCCAAGCGTGGTGGAACTGTGCGACAAACGTGGTGCTCCAGGTTGTACACCTGGTTCTGAAAAGTCAGCACCCCCTCGCATTCTCATTCAATTTCTCAAAGTAAAAAATTAAACGCATTACGATTGCTTAACTACTGGTTCATCGTGGAAGTTATCTTTTTTGATGATTGGTTAGCTTTTACAATCACCGGCAATCTTAGGCAGCGCAATAACGCTGCCTAAGTAATGAATGATGTTGGCACAATGTATTATTTTGTTTTTGGTTGATTGTAGACCAGGGCACTTAGTATCGAAGGAGTTGTAGTAGAAACTTTGAAAAGGGCTCATTCGATCGGAAATTGGAAGGGCTTGTGCCCTTTTTAATAGTCGAAAGTGAGTGGAAGACAAATAACACCCCTTCCATACCCATCATTTCCCCAAACACATCCAATCGAAATTTTGAGATAGCCATTTTGTTCAACACAGTTGAGAGATCTGGAAATTATGTCTTTGAGGACGACACTCCCCCCACTCAGGGCTCAGGGCAAGGGCTGTACGTTATGCCCTGGGGCCATATAAGGTTTTTATTGAAAGCTTTGTCGTAGAAACTTGAAAAAGGAATGGTTCGATTGGAAATTCAAAGCACTAGTGTCCTTTTTAATAGTCGAAAGTGATTGGAGGGCAACTGACCCCCCTCTCACGCCCACCTTTTCTTCAAACGCATCCAATCAAAATTTTGAGATAGCAATTTTGTTCAACGTAGTTGAAAGTTCTAGAAGTTATGTCTTTTTGGATGACAACCCCCCCCCCACAGCCCTCAGGGCAAAGGTTGTAAGTTATGCCCTGGTGGCATATAAGGTTTTTATTGAAAGCTTTGTCGTAGAAACTTGAAAAAGGGCTCATTCGATTGGAAATTAAAAGGGCTAGTGTCCTTTTTAATATCTGAAAATGATTGGAGGGCAACTAACCCCCTCTCACGCCCACCTTTTCCCCAAACACATCCAATCTAATTTTTAAGATAGCCATTTTGTTCAACGTAGCTGAAAGTTCTGGAAATTAGGTCTTTGAGGATGAACCTCCCCCCCCCCACACACAGCCCTCAGGGCAAGGGTTGTAAGTTATGCCCTGGGGGTTATATAACTTTTTTATAGACGGTGTTGTCATAAAAACTTCAAAAAGGGCTCATTCGATTGGAAGGTGAATTGGCTAGTGCCCTTTTTAATAGTTGAAAGTTACTGGAGGGCAACTAACCCCTCTCTAAGGCCCACAATTTCCCCAAAAACATCCAATCAAAATTTTGAGGTAGTCATTTTGTTCAACGTAGTTGAAAGTGTTGAAAATTAGGTCTTTGAGTATGATACCCCCCTTAGAGCCCTCAAGGCAAGGGTTGTATGTTATGCCCTGGGGTATATAAGGTTTGAATAAAAAGTGTTGTCGTAAAAACTTCAAAAAAAGCTCATTTGATTGGAAATTGAAAGCGCTAGTGCCCTTTTTAATAGTCAAAAGTGATTGGAGGGCAACTAACCCCCTCTCACACCCATCATTTCCCCAAATACATCCAAACCAAATTTTGAGAGTCATTTTGTTCAACGTAGTTGAAGGTTCTGGAAGTTAGGTCTTTGAGGATGACAATCCCACACCCCCACATCCCTCAGAGTAAGGGCTGTAAGTTATACCCTGGGGGCATATAAAGTTTTTATAGAGGGGGCTCATTCAATTGGAAATTAAAAGGGCTGGTGCCCTTTTTAATAGTCGAAAATGATTGGAGGGCAACTAACCCCCCTCTCATGCCCACCTTTTTCCCAAACACATCCAGTCGAAACTTTGAGATAGCCATTTTGTTCAACGCACTGGAAATTTCTGGAAATTGTGTCTTTGAGAAGGAGAATCCCCCCCCCCCTTCACACCCCTCAGGGCAAGGTTTGTAAGTTATGCCCTGGGAGCATATAATGTTTTTATAGAAAGTGTTGCAGTATAAACTTCAAAAGGGGCTAATTCAATTGGAAATTGAAAGGGCTAGTGCCCTTTTTGATAGTCGAAAGTGATTGGAAGGCAACTAGCCCCCTCTCACACCATTTCCCCAGACACATCCAGTCCAAATTTTGAGATAGCCATTTTGTTGAACGTAGTTGAAGGTTCTGAAAAATAGGCCTTTGAGGATAACAACCCCCCCCCTTCCCACATCCGTCATACTAAGGGTTGTAAGTTATACTCTGGGGGCATATAAGGTTTTTATAGAAAGGGTTGTCGTAAAAACTTCAAAAAGGTCTCATTCGATTGGAAATTGAAAGGGATAGTGCCCTTTTTAATAGTCAAAAGTGATTGGAGGGCAACTAATCCCCTCTCACGCCCACCATTTCCTCAAACGCATCCAATCAAAAATTTTGAGATAGCCATTTTGTTCAACGTAGTTGAAAGTTCTGGAAATTATGTCTATCAGGATGAAACCCCCTCCCCCCCCCAGAACTCTCAGGGTAAGGGTTGTTAGTTATTCCCTTGGGGCATATAAGGTTTTTATAGATTGCGCTGTCGTAGAAAGTTCAAGTGGGCGTATTCGATAATAAATTGAAAGGGCTAGTGCCCTTTTTAATTGTCAAAAGTGATTGAATGGCAAATAACCCGCCCACCATTTCCCCAGACACATTCAATCAAAATTTTGAGATAGCCATTTTGTTCAATGTAGTTGAAAGTTTTAGAAATTAGATATTTGAGGATGACGATCTACCCCCCCCCCCCAGAGCCCTCAGGGAAAGGGTTGTAAGTTATGTCCTGGGGGATATAAGGTTTTTATAGAAAGCGATGTTGTAGAAACGTCAAAAAGGGCTCATTCGATTGGAAACTGAAAGGACTAGTGTCCTTTTTAATAATAGAAAGTGATTGAAGGGCAACTAACCACTCTCTCACACTCACCATTTCCCCAAACACATTCAATCAAAACTTTGAGGTAGCCATTTTGTTCAGCATAGTTGAAAGTTCTCGAAATTAGGTCTTCGAGGATGATAACCTCCTCAGAGCTCTCAGGGCAGGGGTCGTAAGTTATGCCCTGCGGGCATATAAGGTATTTGTAGAAAAAGTTGTCGTAGAATCTTCAAAAAGGGCTCATTTGACTGGAAATTGAAAGGGCTAGTGCCCTTTTTTATAGTCGAAATTGAATGGAGAGCCACTAACCTCCCTCTCACGCCCACCACATCCCCAAACACATTCAATCAAAATTTTGAAATAGCTATTTCGTTCAACGTAATTGAAAGTTCTGGAAATTATGTCTTTGAGGATGACAAACCCCCCAGAATCCCCAGGGCAAAGGTCGTAAGTTATGCAAACCCAAAACAAACAGAAATTAAAATAAATAACAGAATCAAATTCAAAACGAGTGGAAATTAAAATGATTAGGGTTCTAAACTCCAAGCTTTCTAAAAGCCAGAATATAATTTGCATTTTATTAAAAAAAAAGTTCTTTTAAATGTTTTCACTTTTATAATTTTAAATCACTTTTATAAATCAATTGAGATTATAAGGAATTAATATCAGTATATGTATATCAAACTGACAATGCAGATTTTTTTCAGTAAATTCATTTGATTTTTTTTTCAGCAAAGTACAAATTATATTCTGGCTTTTAGAAAGCTTAGAGTTTAGAACCCTATTCATTTCAATTTATGCTCGTTTTGAGTTTGATTCTGTTATTTATTTTAATTTCTGTTTGTTTGGGTTTCATTTACTTATTGATACTGATTTTTGGTAGTTGTATTCTTGGTAGATTATTTAATTCTATTTATGTTCATTTTGGTTTCATCGAGTTCTTTACTTTAAAAAAAAAACATCTTTTTGAATAAGTTTTTTTTAACTAATCAGTAGAAAGATCAACGTTATTCACAGAGCATTTAAAAAAAAAATAAAAAAAGATATATTGAATTGTTAAATCTTTAACTGGTTTGTGTGTCATTCGTATTGACCTTTTCCTTTTTTTTATTTTATTATCTTTTCATGTACTCCATTGTGTGACATTTTATGTCTATTTATAATGGACAATAAAATTATTTACTTATTTATTTATTATACAGATATATAAATAACAGATAAATATGTCTTAGAACTTACAAAGGATGTTTAGATAAAAGTAGCCACCAAAGGCTCTTTCATCTTTCGCCAATGAAATAAACCCCATCTACAAATTTTTGATTGATTAAAAGATTGTGTTTAAGGTTACTCACAATGTGCTTTTACGGAGTAAATAAAAAATGACCTAAACGCACTAATGGATTAAAATACAATGAACGGACTAAATAAAAATGAAACTAAATAAAAAAAAACACCTGGAAAAATTGTTCGGTGTAAAACATAAGCTTCAGGTTTAAAAATTTAAGTAATGCAAGAATTTTTAATGGATTTTACTCATTTGCAAATCTTTGCTTATACTGCCTCGTAACTCATTCCAGTTGGCACTGAAGTTTTGGATTCATTGTGCAATTATTTGCTTATACTAATTCATGTCTTTCAACTAGCAGGAAGACAACAAAATTGATACAGACAAATGACATGTTTTGGCATCTAATTGCACTAGTCGAGGAGACAGCACTACTCGAACTTCGCCACCAAATAGTCGAGTACTTCTTAGAAAGGGTTGGAAAGAGTTTTGGTAGCAAGAGCTGATTGACCAATAATGCACTGTGCTCCCTTTGCTTCCGATGCAAGCTCTTTATCTTTCGCCTAAAAGCCCGACTTCGATCGATTCTACACCAGTCGAGTATATAGCACTGTATACTATGCATAGCACTTTTAAGCGTGCTTAAAGAGTACGCTTAACTTTCTATTTAGTTTTATTTCTATGTAGTTCGTGATTGGTCGGGACAAGATACCCAGCAATCATTAACAACAACAAGTCTTGCAACTGTGAAAAAATTAGATACAGGAGACAAGATGCTTTGAAAACATGTGCAAAGTTGCCTGTTAAAGACCAAAACTGATCTTAAAAACATAAGAAATTAGACAGAGGAGACGATATATTTTGAAAACATGTCCAGAGTTGCCTGTTAAATTCCAAAAACTATTTTGCAACCGAAAAAAATAGATACAGGAGACAAGATATTTTGAAAACATGTACAGGGTTGCCTGTTTTCATATACGTTTTCTAAGGGCAACACAAAGTTTCTGTCGTAAACCTTTGAGCCAAAACGCTTTAACCCATGATTTCATGGATTGGGTGGGGAGGGACATGGGGGGCACATTAAGTGGGGGGGGGGTAAACTTACCTTTCTTTTACATAAGAAATAAAATTTACCCCAACCCCCTAATGTGCAAATGTATATCCTGAATTGGTATACATAAGGGTGGGGGTAAAATTCATTTCCGACAAAAGTGATTATTATATTTGGAAAGAGCATAAAAAAGGCATCGAGTGGTATGTTTACTTTACTCGTAAGTCAATAATATGAATAACGAAAATTTACTGAAATGTTTTCTTTAGAAGTGGCCAACCACTAAATTCATATCGCTTTTGGCAATCAGGCATGGGCGCCCATAAGCTGAATCTCAGGGGGGGGGGCAACCTGGTCTAATCGGATCTTCCAAAGCTGTATAATAGAATCTCAAAATATAAAATATAAGGCAGCATCATTCAGCCAGGGGGTTGGAGCCCCCCTCTGCCCTCCCTCCCCCATATGGGCGCCCATGCAATCAGGGATTGGCTAAGCAAAAAGAAAAAAATCAGGGGAGTATTAACGTGGCAGGTCGTTCTGGTCAGCTCCATTTTCAGGCTGTAAAATCTTTAAGACATCGATTATTGGTATCCCCTTTAAACGGTTGATTCAGCCTTACAAATACACGAGTTGTAATACCTATTTAATAAATTAACTGAGTGTCATGAGTAATTCAGGATCCAAAAAATACCACATTTTGTGATTTAAATGAACCATATAAAAATTTTTACAGCGGCCCATAAAAATGTACCACAAACAATGGCACATTCGTACCAAGAGTTACAACCCCGACAGTATCCGGCTTGCTGAAAAACTATTTTGAAACAGCTGGTTTTTTCACGTACCAGTAAAAAGCATCCTCATAATTCAATTGTTTAGTAATTCAACAGGATTTACTATTATTTCGACTCCCTCCCTACCCCCAAAACAGCTTCTGCGGATTTACCTACACTCAAAACTGGCTTATTAATTAAAAAAGATCGCAACATAAAAAAAAATAGATGGTAAAGAAAACGACCCACCCTAGAAGTAGTTCGCACTGAAAAATATTTGGCCAATCAAGTATTAATTTCAACTATAGGTAGGATATTTCTGTACAGGAGAGACTTAAAACAGTAGTTACATTTTTCAAACAGAATTTCCATTTTTTAACAGTTCGTGGTAACGAGCTGTAAGCAAGGAGTGCCTCGGGCTAAAAGTTACTGAACCTCCAAAAAAGGACTTTTAATAATAATATATACATCAGAAGAACTAATTTTTTGTATTGGCCCTAAATAGGTGAAATTCATTAAGCTTAAAAATATCCAACAGAAGTTCTATAGTGTCCGCTTAGGAGTGGTTGTATGGCCATAGAATATCGGAAGAAGTTTTGGTGCGCTTCTTAAGTTTTAGCGTCTATTTCGCCTCGAAGCACATTAAAGTGGCAAAAACTGCCATTTTGTGGCGCAAGACAGTGGTTTTGGACAAAAGAGGGGCAAATGCTATCGAATAAAAGCTCCAAGATAGCCAATCAACTTAGAATTTTTAAAAATCCATATGTTATGTTTCCCAGTCTCTGAGGCCACAAGTCCAAGTGGCGATGCATTTTTTCCTAAACATGCACTTAGCCCATAAAAAAGCGATCAATATAGAAAGTTCAACTAAAGTTTAATTTTAATGAGTCGAGTAATTTAAGGCTTTATGATATAATGTGGAGTGATGTGTAATTGTGCATCAGCTATTATGGACGAGTACCAGAAAACCTTTGAATCAGTGGGATGGAGGGTGATACGCACTATGTTTTGAAAGTTAAACTTGAATGTAAAGGCTAGGTTTGAAAGAGGGAGCGGTACCTCCCCTCACACGTACAAGAGCCTCGGATGAAATAAGTTTGCTTTAGCAAACTCTAAATAAAGAGTGGCCTTGTCAATTTTTTTCCCAGAGCGCTAGATACTTAAAGGTATCTGATATGCCGTTATTCTCGTTCCGAAACTTCGAGGTTTTTACAGGTCTATTGAACCTTCTTTTGAAGCAGTCAATAAAGGGATTTGCGGGAATAACTTTTCAAGTCTTTTTGTCTTACCTTTTGATGGGTAAGACTAAACTCAATGAAACTTATATATTAGAAATCAGCATAAAAATCCGATTCTTTTGATGTATCTACTGGTTTCAAAATTCCGTCTTTTAGAGTTGCGGTTACTATTGAGCCGGGTCGCTCCTTACTTACAGTTCATTACCACGAACTGTTTGATTCTGGGTCTTCTGGAGTAGTTCCAATAACGTTTTTGGACCACCAACATATAGTGGGCATCCATATCCATATTCAGCTTTGGGTCTGAGGCAGGACTTGTAGAGTGGGATAATCGGGCTGGATGGAAGAAGATCTTTGCAGTAAAGAGGGCTCTGAGCTTTCTTGCGCAGGAGGTTCTCACCTTTTCAAAGCAGCTATTCCAAGACAGATCGGTGGAGAAATAAATCCCCAGTAGACGAAGCTCCTCGACTCTCTTTATAGTTTCGTTTTTGAAAATGAGACTGGGGTGTTCATGTGGCACCTTGGCTCGGGTAATAAGAAACCTATGAACGAAGTTTTGATTGTAATATATAGAACAACAAATCTGTTATTAATGCTGATTCTAAATAGGCCACATTTATTAATTTAAAGTTGTTTATCAATAGCTATTGGCAATTGAAAATTTGTATAACATTAGATTAGGGTTCAAATGATATTTAATCAGATTAAAAAGTGACTTTCGAACCAGTGCCCCCTACGAACCAGTGCCTGGGGTGGGCTACAACCCCCCCCCCCCCCGATCAGTACCTACCCCTTCATTAGGACCAATAGATGGTATGGATTAGAAAGATATGAACGGATGTAGGATGATTCGTGTAGTATCGTTGATAAGAGAGGATAGAAGGTCCAATCTTATTGAGGAATAATCGCTTATTTTGGAAAATTATACTTTATTTCTTAAACCAAAGACACTAAATGAGTTTTTTTCTTGAAGCATTGCTCTTGCAAAAGTTCAATTTGGATGTAAAGAATGGGGTTTGAGGGGTTGTAGCCCTCCTTATGTTTAGGGTAATTTTATGTCTGGCGTTCAAGCGAACAGAAATTAAAAATAAAAATATTTCAAAGGAAAGAAAATGGTGACAATAAAAATTATAACCAAGAGAAATATATTCTGCACTTGAAGGAGTCCGCTCCCTCATCAATCCCCTCCCTCTCTTTGCTCTAAAAATTGACTTTTTACCCTGCGTGCTTTCAGAACGACTGCTCAAACACAAGGGTAATTTCACACTGCCATAAGAATGGAAGAGCTAATTAATTCACTTTCGATTTCAACAATAAAAGTTTTAGTTTAAATTTTTGAAAGGCTATCGGTAAATAATAAAAAAAATTGAAATTTCCATTAACTGCATTTTCAAAACTCATAACTTTTTACCAAGCGCTACAATATTTTAGCACAAAGAGCAATAGGTGGAGGAGGTGGCAGCTTCCGTCATACAAGGTTGCCAATTTTTTGGTCCATAAATGTTTCCCCTGAGCATCTAAAAATGTCATTTTTAGCTAAAATGTGTTCATCTTGAAATCTCAAAAATTAGAGGCTTTTTTTCACCAGTTGCATTATTGACCAAAAAACCTCTATTTTGGTCTTTATAAACCTCTTTTAAAGCAGCAGTTAGCATCAAATATAATGAAAACAAAAAAATACATATGCAACTTTCATACAAAATGATTTAGGGTGAAAGCCCGAAACTCATATAAACATATAAATCACTTACTTTTGCGGAAAATCCTTTACTTACGGCATCTCTGTGCAAAACCTGGGTTCTCAAAAAAAAAATAAATAAATAAAATAAAAATAATATCCAAAATAGTCATTTTTAGCTAAAATGTGTTCATCTTGAAATCTCAAAAATTAGAGGCTATTTTTTTTACCAGTTGCATTATTGACCAAAAAACCTCTATTTTGGTCTTTATAAACCTCTTTTAAAGCAGCAGTTAGCATCAAATATAATGAAAACAAAAAAATACATATGCAACTTTCATACAAAATGATTTAGGGTGAAAGCCCGAAACTCATATAAACATATAAATCACTTTTTTTGGGGAAAATCCTTTACTTACGACATCTCTGTGCAAAACCTGGGTTCTCAAAAAAAAAAATAAATAAAAAAAAATAAAAATAAAAAATAGACCGAGACAAAACACTACTTTGGTGAAAAGTGACATTTTTTTTTTTACCAAGATGTACATCCAGGTGGAAAATGTTTCATTTTATGTCTTAAATTCAATAAAAAAACAAGTTTTTTAACTGAAAGTAAGGAGCGACATTAAAACTTAAAACGAACAGAAATTATTCCGTATATGAAAGGGGATATCCCCTCCTCAATACCTCGCTCTTTACACTAAAGTTTTATTGTTTTAAAAAATAAAGTTGCTTGACAAATTTCAACTTTAGCGCAAAGAGCGAGGTATTGAGGAGGGGACAGCCCCTTTCATATACGGAATAATTTCTGTTCGTTTTAAGTTTTAATGTCGCTCCTTACTTTCAGTTAAAAAAAACTTGTTTTTTTTTATTTAATTTCTGAACGTTTTTGAATTAATGCAGCTTTGATTTTGGCTCACCGTACATGAATAATTAAAACGAAATTTGCAGAATAATTTTACTTTTTTGGCTAAATGGCTTTCTCGAAATTTTGTTCTGACGTAACTTACGAATTACCTTACGTAACGAACTTCTATATTTGTATGTTCTATTACATATATTAGGGAGTTTGCCCCCTAGTCGATACCTTGCTCTTTATGCTAAAGATCGAGTTTTGTTCGAATCACAAACCCCTGAATTACAAAGGCCGGTCAATTAGAATAGATAGCTCTTTTGAAACTTTTGCGATAGGGGCGATGTATTGACTAGGGGGTGAACCCCCTCATATACGCAATAATTTCTGTTTGTTTAAAGTTTAATGTTGCTCCTTACTTTCAGTTGAAAAAACCATTTTTTTTTTATTTAATTTCTGATCGTTTTTTAAATAATGCTGGGAAATCCGGCGCCCCTTCATAGAAATGTCCCTTCCCCCAAGGAAACATCCTCCATGGAAGGATCCTCCCCCGTAACCCCCTTTCTGGCCCTCGCCCTCCAATTTTTTTGGTCACTTAAAAAGGGGACTAGAACTTTTAATTTACCTTCAAATGAGCCCTCTTACGATTTTCCAGGACTACTGGATTGATACGATCACCCCTGGGAAAAAAAAAAAATAAATTAATAAACACGCATCCGTGATCTTTCTTCTGACAAAAAAAAATACAAAATTCCACATTTTTGCAGATAGGAGCTTGAAACTTCCGCAGTTAGGGTTTTCTGATACGCTGAATCCGATGGTGGGATTTTCATTAAAGTTCTATGACTTTTTGGGGGTGTTTCCCCCTTTTTTCGAAAATAAGGCAAATTTTCTCAGGCAAGTAACTTTTGATGCGTGAAACTAAACTTAATGAAACTTATATATTTGAAATCAGCAAAAAAATCTGATTCTATTGGTGTATCTATGGGTATCAAAATTCTGGTTTTTAGAGTTTCGGTTACTATTGAGCCGGGTCGCTTCTTACAGTTCGTTACCACGAACTGTTCGAAATTTACGAAATGTGTCCTTTTTTGCCCTTTTATGACATTGTATCCCTACACATGGGAATGTTTCCTTTTGACATAAAATGTGTCCAGTTAGCAACCCTGCCTTCATATACGAAATAATTTCTGTTTGTTTTAATGTTGCTTTTGACTTTCACTTGAAAAAAAATACTTTTTAATCATATGCAGTTAAAACGACATCTTCAGCAGCAGCTGAAAATTAATAAATGCTACAAGGTAAAATATTTGTTAAGTATAGAGTAATATTTCAAATGATTCCCGAGTAAATAAAATCTCTAATAATGACTAAAGTTGCGTTCGGTTGCTAGTTAACTACAAACGGTATATGAGCTGACGTTGAAAGGAATTTTGTAAACAAATAAGGCATATTTGAAGAAAGCTTCTCGCACAATGAGTTCACAATGTTTCTTTCTGTTTGTTTTACGCTAGCCATAGTCTATCCTTCAGAAGTAAAGCAAACTAATATTAACAGGGTGGTGCCTAAAAATGGCCTTTGATTATAGGCGCTTACCCCCCTCCCCAAGAAAATACCTCCCACTGGAAATATCCCCTAGAAAATGCCAGAAAGGCGCAGTTTCCCTCTTATACGGAATAAATTCTGCTCATTTTGGGGCTACTCTTTACTTTCATAATAACAGCGTAGGCCAGAGATATACTCAGAAATAAGAGAGATTAAATATAAATTTCACACTTTGATACGTTTTTCGTTCTTTTTGTAACCTTCCCCCCCCCAAAAAAAAAATCCTGGATACGGTCCAGGGGATTATATATCAATCTCTACCTCCACCCTCCCCTTGCCTGTCTCTTATAACTAATCCTGTATTTATCTGAAGGGTCAATGAGTTGGGATCTTTTGGCATTCAGATACAACCTTTGAGGTATCTCCCTCTCAGAAACAATCAGAGAACCCGAGGGAGGGAGATGGCTCAAAGGGTGAATTTTAATGCCAAAGCATTCAAACTCTCATTGAGCCTTCAGATAAGTGCAGGATTGGTTCTAAGGGAGAGACGAGGGGAGGGTGGAGGTAGAAACTGATATATAATACCCAGGGTTCATTCCAGGACATTTGTTTTGGGGTTTATTTTTTTTGCGGAGGGGGGTACAAAAAAAACTTTTAAAAATGCATCAAATTAGGTAAATACAATCCATCATCAATCTACAGAAAAAGACCTCTATGGTTTAATCCGAGTCTGAAAAGCTCTTCCAGCTTCAGAATTTCCCAAAAATCCTTCCTCCCCGTCAAATTTATTTCATCACAAAAAATTTCTCCAAAATTGGTTTTTAAGATTCCTCTCTAGTTTGACTAATCCCTTACATTCCCCTACAAAATGCAAAAGCTTTCCCCAATACCCAAAACATTGGGTAATTAAGGACCCTTTTGCTGCCTAGTCTAACCCATATACTTCTTTCTTTCCGTAGTCGGTAGCCACTCCCCTCACATACTAACTAACAACCCTAGATATCCCAATTAAAAATTATAGTTCGATTGCCACACATATGAGGAAATGTGCCATTATCTATGATGAATTAAAAAAAAACTTTCCGAAAAATAAGTTTTTCAAAGAAAAGTAAATGTCATTTTAAACTTAAGCTCAGCAGATACAAATACCTGTTAAAATTCAAGCTCAAAACCACCAGAAATTACTATTAAAGAATAAATGAAACCCGAAACGAACAGAAATTAAATAAACAATCATAGACAAAAACATACAACAAGTAATAATATAAATGAATAAATAGATCTTAAAGCCAGTAATGCTTAGATTGAATATGAAAATCAAGCTTAAAATGAAAAAAAAAAATATTTTGCTATTGAAATATAAATGAAACTTAAAACGAACAGAAATTAAATAAACGATTAATGCAAACAAAAATACAATAGATATTAGTGTAAATGAATAAATAAATCTTAAAACGAGTGAAACTTAAATTAAATATGCAAATCAAGCTTGAAACGAACAAAAATCACTACAAACAGGAGTTTGGGTATCGCCTCCTTCTCTCACTGTAAAAGTCTAAAACCTACTGCGTCATTGGCGCTTTACTGAAAAAACAATTTTATTACAAACACTTTTTTTTGTACTTAATATTGAAAATAAACATTAAAATTATAGTAAAATTTTGAACTGATGAGCTTTCAGCAATTAATATCCATTATAATTCAAATATTCAATGAAATTTATTAGTTCTTTCTAGAGTTGTTCAAGACGAATATAGTTTCACTACTAACAAGAGTTTGGATACTGCCCCCTTCCTTAACTGTAAATAAAATCTAAAAGCCTACTGCGTCATTGGCGCTTCACTGAAAACGAATTATATTTCAAATATTTTCTTTTCCAGTTCTTACAGCATTGAAAATTTGATATTGTGTATACTTTCCAAAACTGTTCAAGACGCATATAGTTTTCAGTAAAGTGCCAATGACGAAGTAAGTTTTAGACTTTTACAGTGAGAGAAGGAGGCGATGCCCAAACTCTTGTTTGTAGTGATTTTTGTTTGTTTCAAGCTTGATTTGCATATTCAATTTAAGTTTCACTCGTTTTAAGATTCATTTATTTATTTACATTAACATCTTTTGTATGTTTGTTTGCATTAATTTTTTATTTAATTTCTATTCGTTTTAAGTTTCATTTATACTTCAATAGCAAAATATTTTTTTTCGTTTTAAGCTTGATTTTCTTATTCAATCGAAGCATTACTCGCTTTAAAATCCATTTATTCATTTATATTATTACTTGTTGTATGTTTTTCCAATGACTGTTTATTTGATTTCTGTTCGTTTTGGGTTTCATTTATTCTTTAATAGTAATTTCTGGTCGTTTTGAGTTTGAATTTTAACAGGTATTTGTATCTGCTGAGCTTAATTTTAAAATGACCTTTACTTTTATTTGAAAAACTTATTTTTTGGAAGGCTTTTTTTTTAATTAATTCTTGTTCGTTTTTGATTGCCAAAAGTTTCAAGTTTCTAAAATTTTCTTATTTTAAAATCAAACTTTTGAAAAAAAATCAAATCTTTATCAAAGTATCAAAACTGGTATCAAACTAAGAATATCAAAGTGAAAAAAGTTTGCCCCTTTGAAATGAGCCCCCTTTGAAGTTTATACGACGATCCCTTCTATATGAAGTGCGTCTGGGGGGAAAATGTAGTGTGAGGGGAGGATAGCTGCCCTCCGATCACTTTTTACTCTAAAAAAGCGAATTACAACTTTCAGTTTCCTCTATTAAGTTTTTACGAGCTCCCCTTCCATAACAACCATATATTCCCCCAGGGCATAACTTACAACGCCTGCCCTCGGGCCCTGGGGGGCTGTGTCGACACCGGAGTTTTGTTATATGAACTTCGAACTATTTTTAACAAAATTCATATCTCAAAATTTTTATCTGATGCATTTTGGGTGTGGAGGAACTTTCGATTTCCAATCAAATGAACCCTCTCTGAAGTTTATACGAGCATTCCTTACGTAAGAACGATACACGCCCCCAGGACAACACTTAAAACGTCTACCCCCTGGGCCCTGGAGGGTTGTATTGACACCGGAGTTTTTGTTGTCTAATTTTTGAACAATTTTTAAAAAAACTGGCTATCTCAAAATTTGTCGCGGATGGGTTTGGGGAAAAAGGGCATTGGGGGCTAGATGCCCTTAAATCTCTTGACTCGTAAAAACTGAACTAGAACTTTCAATTTCCAATCAAATGAGCCCTCTATGAAGTTTATACGAGCATCCCTTTCATTAGAACCATGCATGCCCTTAGGGCATAACTCAGAACGCCTTCTTCCGGGCCCTGGAAGGTTGTACCGACACAGGATTTTTTTTTTTATCCGACGTTTGAACTATTTTTTTTTTTAACAAAATGTCTACCTCAAAATTTTCATCAGATGGGTTTGGAAAAAGAAGGCTGGGGGGAGGGGCTTGTGGCCCTCGGATCTCTTTTGACTATTAAAAAGTGAACTCGAACTTTCAATTTCAAATCAAATGAGCCCTCTCTGAAGTTTATACGAGCATCCCTTTCATAAGAACCATATATGCCCCAGGGTATAACTTACAACGCCTGCCCCCGGGCCCTGGGGGGTTGTGTCGACACGCGAGTTTTTCTTATCTAACTTTTGAACAATTTTTAACTTAATAGCTATCTCAAAATTTTTATCGGATGCACTCAGGGAAAATGGGCGTGGGGGTGCTAGTTGTCCTCCAATGTCTTTTGAATCTCAAAAAATGAACTAGAACTTTCAATTTCCGACCAAATTAGCCCTCTCTGAAGTTTTTACTAGCATCCCTTCCACAAGAACCATATATTCCCCCAGGGCATAACTTACAATGCCTGCCTTCGGGCCCTGGGGGGCTGTGTCGACCCTTGAGTTTTCGTTACATAGTCTTTGAATTATTTTTTTTTAAATTGCTATTTCAAA
Organism: Artemia sinica; assembly: GCA_027921565.1. Classification (NCBI taxonomy): domain Eukaryota; kingdom Metazoa; phylum Arthropoda; class Branchiopoda; order Anostraca; family Artemiidae; genus Artemia; species Artemia sinica. The sequence goes on from CM051263.1 coordinate 59,845,605, forward strand.
GATCTTATCAGATGGGTTTGAGAAAAAAGGGTGTGGAGGGGGGCTAGGTGCCCTCGGATATCTTTTGACTCTTAAAAAGTGAACTAGAACTTTCAATTTCCAATTGAATGAGCCCTCTTTGAAGTTTATGCGAGCATCCCTTCCATAAGAACCATATATGCCCCCAGGGCATAACTTACAACGACTGTCCCCAGGCCCTGGGGGGTTGTGTCGACACCGGAGTTTTTGTTATATGATCTTTGAACTATTTTTAACAAAATAGCTATCTCAAAATTTTTATCGGATGCATTTGGGAAAAAGGGCGTGGGGGGCTGTTTACCCTCCAATATCTCTTGACCCTTAAAAAGTGAACTAGAACTTTCAATTTCCAATCAAATGAGCCCTCTCTAAAGTTTATACGAGCATTCCTTCCATAAGAACCATATATACCTCCAGGGCATAACTTATAACCCTTGCCCTGAAGACTTTTGGGGGAGTGTCATGCTCAAAGATATAATTTCCAGAACTTTCAACAACGTTGAACAAAATGGCTATATCAAAATTTTTATTGGATGTGTTTGGGGAAATGGTGAGCGTGGAACGGGTGTTAGTTGTCTTCCAATCCCTTTGACTATTAACAAGGGCACTAGCCATTTAAATTTCCAATCGAATGAGCCCTTTTTGAAGTTTCTACGACAACATTTTCTATAAAAACCCTATATGCCCCCAGGGCATAACTTACAGCCCTTTCCCTGAGGGCTGTGGGGGAGTCTTCTCCTCAAAAACATAATTTCTATCAGGAAACCAGCTATGCTGAACAAAACGGCTATCTCAAAACTTTGATTGGATGTGTTTAGGGAACTAGTGGGCGTGGAAGGGGTGTTGGTTGCCTTTCAATCACTTTTGACCCTTAAAAAGGGCACTAGAACTCTCGATTTCCAAACGGATGAGCCCCCTTTGAAGGTTCTACAACAAATCCTTCCATATGAAGTGCCTCTGGAAAAAAATAAATACATAATAATTGGAGCCATATGGCCTTTACTATAGGCATCGCTATAGCGTTGGCTCTAATACTCTTGTAGCTTGGTTTACAACTGTTGTAAATATTAATCCTATCTTACGTTTTAATCAAAACGTAATGTAGTACTTTTCATGTGGCTGAATACTACTATCTTTGTCTAAAATCAAACGCTTTCGGAGGAAGCGTCAGTTTGGACTGACGAACATCGAACAACAAGTGAAAACGACATAATTTTTTATACAATCCTGAAAGAGGCTTATGCCAGCTTTGCCTCTCACTCAGACTACCTGTCTTGGCTTTGTCTCCAATTGGTCAATGGCTTGATGGCAACTTGATTTTAATTTCACTTGATTTAAGCCATTTCCCAAATCATTAAATGCCGGGAGAGACGAGCCTGGAGGACCAGCTTTTTGTGGGTACTAGGTTTATTCCCCCCTCCCCTCGGGAATTTCCCCAGAAAATTTTTCCCCGAGAAATTCCCTCCCGGAAAATTCCCACTGAAAAAAATTCCCCGAAAAATCCCCCAACGGAAAATTCTCCCCCCGTGGAAAATTCCCCTGGAAAAATTCCTCCTTGGAAACCCCCCACAGAAAATTCTTCCCCATGGAAAATTCACCTGGTTTATTCCCCCCCCCCCGTAGAAAATCCCCCAAATGCAAGATTGAGCAGCCACAGAGAAAGAAGGAAAAATAAAAATAATGAAGGAATTTTGGAATATTCTACCAATATTCCAAAATATAGGCAAACTATTTGATATAGGATATCTTATAATATTTTTACGTTTTTATTTTAATTTTTTTCGTGTTTCTAGGGGTTGAGCTATAGTAGCAGAGTAAGGTAAAGTTTGACATTGGGGCTGTGGGAGTGACACCAACCCCGAAGGCAAATTTATGAGATATTCTGAAGGTTTTGAACGAAACAGATATCCCAAAAATTGCATTCGATGTCATAAAAATTAGAGGAGGACCGGATAGCAGAAAAGGAACCGAGATGAAGGCTGATTGCCCTCCAGTAGCTTTTGCGTTTAAAAAGGACACAAGAGCTTTCAATTTTCAATCAAATGATACCCGTCCCAAGTTTCTTCCATCTGAAATGAGTGGGAAAAAAACTTTTTTGCACTTTCTTCCCCTTTTTTGGGCTGTATTTTGAGGGGAAGCAATTTTTTTTTTTTATTTTGCTTCTGTGGTGGGATCCCCTTAGCCCAAAGTTTCATGGTTTTATATAAGTTTTAAGCCAACCAGGAAAATTCGGTGCATTTTGAGCCTTTCTTGAGCCTTTGTTCGAAGAGGGACCAGGTTCAAAGGAACCAATCTTAGGAATAATTTTTGTGCATTAGTCCCCTTGGCCCAAGGACTTACGACTGTAAGTTTCAAAATAATCTGGAAAAAAGTTTTTGTGGTCACAGCCACAAAACCGTGTGCACTTACAAAAGAAATTATGCAATCCAATGACTAAATGTTGAACTTTGACATGAAGAACGAGGGACTGGACACTATTATTAGTTTATTTAGACCATAGACAACCAGCAATTGTCTCAAAAATGATGGCTATGCAGATGAAGACATTAAATGGTATGTAGGTGTTTGTAACAAGATTTCAAAACAAAGGACAATTTATCTTCCCACGACTCTGCATACTTAAAATAAAAAATAAAACAATAGGCATTTCAAAAAAAAAAAAAAAATCATTGGCTTTGCTTAACTGTCTGGTAAAGAGTGTGTATAAAGCGTCGTAAAGCTTAAGATCTGGTGACCCCTTGTCCTAATTTTTTTTTTCCTTGGTCCCATAGTTCTTTGTGTTGATTATGGTTTTTTTGTTCGCTTTTTGTTCGATTTTTGTGTTAACATTTTAGAGTTCCATGTGAATTTCATATGCTATGTATTTTTTTTTTCTTCTCTTTTTCTATTTATCATATTTCACTATTTCTGGATTTCTTTATAAGCGATAATAAACGATCCTTTTTTCTTAAACGTAATCTTTCACCCAATAAATTTTGCTGAGCTTCTTTTTAAAGAAGCTCAAATTAATAATGTTTCACCTTTTTTTGTGGATTTTTTGGTGGGGGGGGGGGCGATTTTTCTCTGATACTCACAAAATAGTATACACTACGCTGTTTTGTTTCCCTTTTTTCCTTTTTTTTATTGCCTGTTCTCCAAAACGCTCTTTAGCTGCAAATACAAATTGATGACACTAACTAAAACTTACTTACTAACTAAAACGACACTAACTAACACTAAATGACACTAACTAAACTAAAACTAAAACTAACTTGTTAAAATTTTAAACAAGAGTATCTTAATTAGCCTATTCTTTTTCGTTCGATTAGTAAAGAAATAGGTGTTTGAAACTGCAAAAAATAAAAAAAAAAGCCTTAAAATTTATTATGTCTCATAAAAAGTATCACAAATCATAATTTAATACTGAGGACAACGCTGACTGCAGCCAGACTGCTCCTCAAAGCTTGTGAAAAGCTTTGTAAAAAAGCTGGGGGGGAATAAAATATCCAGGTGAATTTTCCACGGGCCAGAATTTTCCGTGGGGGGGTTTTTCGGAGGAATGTTTCCTGGGTAAGTTTCCACGGGGGGAGAATTTTCCGTGGGGGAATTTTTTTCAGTGGGAATTTTCCGGGAGGGAATTTCTCGGGGAAGAATTTTCTGGTGGAATTTTCGCTCCCATCCTTCAACTGTTTCTAAAATAATTTCCTATTATGTTACGACCTGTGAAATTTTAAAGCATTTTGCTCCAGCTTTTATACTATTTTTGTTTCAACTCACCATACTCAACTACAGCATACCAGTCTTATCAACACTTTTCAATAAATAATCCGGGAAAGAAGAACTGTACCGCGAGAAATTGATTTGTACCAAGTGAATAGCAGGTTAAAAATTTGCCATAAAAAGAAAAAATTTTTCGACAAACTAAAACTTGAACAAATAGCCGAGTCAGAAAGAAGCAAGTAACACCCAAAAGTATCGAAAAATTTGTATTGTACCAAAAAACTTCCAATTGTACCGCATTATACCAGGACCTCTAAATAGTACCAAAAAAGGTACAATTGTACCGCGTTGGCAACACATCCGCCTGCCCTAGTCGCTGAGTATGGCAAGTGACAGTAACTACTTATATATATACACAATTAAAAAGAAACCGTAAGGTATTTTTCAATTTGTAAGTTTTGAAGGGTACTTTCCTGTTATAGCGACCCCACTCAAGAATTACGCTGTGTAAAACTTGAGAACAAACCTAGAACCATTTTTTTTCATCTGTCTGTATTAAGAGACAATTAGCTTACGCTGAGTGAAAAACAAGTGGCGACAAGTGATAAGACTTAGGCTATATGATTTGGGCTATATATTTGCACATTAGGGGTGTGGGGGTAAAGTATTTGAACAGCATTAAGTTACAAAACAGTTCTTATTTCATAATAATATGCAAAATAATTGTAGCTGACATGTTTTGCATGCAGATCCACTATACTTTACCCCCCCCCCCCACCCTAATGTGCAAATATATAGCCCAAATTTGTTTCTAAAGTATTATTTTTCATCATATTTTGGTATTTTTCATTAGGATTAACCTAACTTCACTTCTTGAGTGGGGTCGCTATAACAGAACAGTACCTTTTGAAGGATTTAAACTTGATTTTTGTTTCTAGTCTAGTGAGTTGAATTAAAACCTGTTGAGTTCAAATCAAAAGCTACTATAAGCGTTCCATCCGTATTTTTAACTTATCTACAAAGTTTTGGTTACTATAGGCCTTGGTTCGTTCTTTACTAGGTTGGAGCTATCACTGCAACCCTTATTCGAGGCGTCAGTTATCATGGAAACCAAAATTTCCTAGTAGAAAGGTGGGAACATTCCCAAAATCTTCTGCTGATGTACCTGGTGGTCATAGGTGTGAGCCTCTCTGGCTACCCAAAGCTTTAACACTTTCCCAGCAAAAAAATTAAATAATACTCGAGCATCGCCATTCTGAAATTACAAGGTTGTAGATAAGACATGATTTTATTTGAAAAGTCTCTCTATCTCTCTCTCTCTCTCTCTCTCTCTCTCTCTCTCTCTCTCTCTCTCTCTCTCTCTCTCGTCTCTCTCCTCTCTCTCTCTCTCTCTCTCTCTCTCTACTCTCTCTCTCTCTCTCTCTCTCTCTCTCTCTCTCTCTCTCTCTCTCTCTCTCTCTCTCTCTCTCTCTCTCTCTCTCTCTCTCTCTCTCTATATATATATATATATATATATATATATATATATATATATATATATAATATATATATATATATATATATATAATATATATATATATATATATATATATATATATATATATATATATATATATATATATCACAACATCTGTTTTTCTTTATAATATATATATATATATATATATATATATATATATATATATATATATATATATATATATATATATATAATATATATATATATATATATATATATATATATATATATATATATATATATATATATATATATATATATATATATATATAAAGAAAACAGATGTTGTGATATATATATATATATATATATATATATATATATATATATATATATATATATATATATATATATATATATATATATCACAACATCTGTTTTTCTTTATAAATATATATATATATATATATATATATATATATATATATATATATATTATATATATATATATATATATAAAGAAAAACAGATGTTGTGATTCATATATTCTGGAATAATAAAAGAAAAAAATAACAAAGTGAAGTAATAAAAGTAAATTTAATTTAAAATATATTTCTGACAGTATGAAACTAAATTAAACAAAGTCCAAAAATAAACTAGCCTTGATTGAAAAATAAAATAATAAGCCTGATTAAAACAAGAAGACTAAACTTAAAACGGAACACATTTGGAACAAAAGATCCACGGAGATGGAATGGGAGTAAGCCAGTTGGTCTTTATCTATGCTTCCGATCAGGGTCGTATCCAGGATTTTTTCGGGGGAGGGGGAGGTTGCAGAAAAAACTTTAAAAAACGCTTAAAAAATTTAGTTTTTGCTAATCAGACAGACATTCCAAGGGGAGGGGGTTCAAGCCCCCTAACCCCTTAGTTTTTATCTTAGTGTCTTTGCGTAAACCACTACAAGACATTAGCCTCTTAGTTAGGATTAACCTAACTTCACTTCTTGAGTGGGGTCGCTATAACAGAACAGTACCTTTTGAAGGATTTAAACTTGATTTTTGTTTCTAGTCTAGTGAGTTGAATTAAAACCTGTTGAGTTCAAATCAAAAGCTACTATAAGCGTTCCATCCGTATTTTTAACTTATCTACAAAGTTTTGGTTACTATAGGCCTTGGTTCGTTCTTTACTAGGTTGGAGCTATCACTGCAACCCTTATTCGAGGCGTCAGTTATCATGGAAACCAAAATTTCCTAGTAGAAAGGTGGGAACATTCCCAAAATCTTCTGCTGATGTACCTGGTGGTCATAGGTGTGAGCCTCTCTGGCTACCCAAAGCTTTAACACTTTCCCAGCAAAAAAATTAAATAATACTCGAGCATCGCCATTCTGAAATTACAAGGTTGTAGATAAGACATGATTTTATTTGAAAAGTCTCTCTATCTCTCTCTCTCTCTCTCTCTCTCTCTCTCTCTCTCTCTCTCTCTCTCTCTCTCTCTCGCTCTCTCCTCTCTCTCTCTCTCTCTCTCTCTCTCTCTCTCTCTCTCTCTCTCTCTCTCTCTCCTCTCTCTCCTCTCTCTCTCTCTCTCTCTCTCTCTCTCTCTCTCTCTCTCTCTCTCTCTCTATATATATATATATATATATATATATATATATATATATATATATAATATATATATATATATATATATATATATATATATATATATATATATATATATATATATATATATATATATATATATATATATCACAACATCTGTTTTCTTTATAATATATATATATATATATATATATATATATATATATATATATATATATATATATATATATATATATATATATATATATATATATATATATATATATATATATATATATATATATATATATATATATATATATATATAAAGAAAACAGATGTTGTGATATATATATATATATATATATATATATATATATATATATATATATATATATATAATATATATATATATATATCACAACATCTGTTTTTCTTTATAAATATATATATATATATATATATATATATATATATATATATATATATATATATATATATATAAAGAAAAACAGATGTTGTGATTCATATATTCTGGAATAATAAAAGAAAAAAATAAAAAGTGAAGTAATAAAAGTAAATTTAATTTAAAATATATTTCTGACAGTATGAAACTAAATTAAACAAAGTCCAAAAATAAACTAGCCTTGATTGAAAAATAAAATAATAAGCCTGATTAAAACAAGAAGACTAAACTTAAAACGGAACACATTTGGAACAAAAGATCCACGGAGATGGAATGGGAGTAAGCCAGTTGGTCTTTATCTATGCTTCCGATCAGGGTCGTATCCAGGATTTTTTCGGGGGAGGGGGAGGTTGCAGAACAAACTTTAAAAAACGCTTAAAAAATTTAGTTTTTGCTAATCAGACAGACATTCCAAGGGGAGGGGGTTCAAGCCCCCTAACCCCTTAGTTTTTATCTTAGTGTCTTTGCGTAAACCACTACAAGACATTAGCCTCTTAGTTTGTGTTTTTACTTGAATTAATTTAAAAAAAAACTTTTTCCACAAAACAAGTTTTTAAAAAAAATAAAAAACTCCATTAAACCAAAATGAACAAAAATAGAATAAAATAATCTACCAAGAATACAACTACCACGAATCATTATCACTAAATAAATGAAACCCAAAACAAAGAGAAATTGAAATAAATAAGAGTCAAACCCAAAACGAGCAGAAATTAATATGAGTAGGGTTCTAAACCCAAAGCTTTCTAAAGGCCATAATAGAATTTGTACTTTACTGAAAAAAATTCAAATGAATTTACTGAAAAGAATCTGCATTGTCAGTTTAATATACATATGCTGATATTTATTCCATAAAATCTTAATTGAATTTTGATTTCTTAAAGTTAGAAAAGTGAAAATATTTAAAAGATTTTTTTTTTTTTTAGTAAAGTACAAATTATATTCTGGCTTTTAGTAAGTTTGGGGTTTAGAGCCCTACTCATATTAATTTCTGCTCGTTTTGAGTTTGACTCTTATTTATTTTAATTTCTCTGTGTTTTGGGTTTCATTTATTTATTGATACTGATTTGTGGTAGTTGTATTCTTTGTAAATTATTTGACTATATTTTTGTTCATTTTGGTTTAATGGAGTTCTTTACTTTTTTGTAAGAGGGAGGTTAGTTGCCCTCCAACCACTTTCGACTATTAAAAAGGGCACTAGCCCATTGAATTTCCAATCGAATGAGCCCTTTTTGAATTTTTTACGACAAAGCCTTCTATAAAACCTTATATGCCCCCCGGGCATAACTTACAACCCTTGCTCTGAGTTCTGTGGGGGAAGTATCTTCCTCAAAAACATAATTTCCATCTGAAAATCAACTACGTTGAACAAAATGGCTATCTTAAAATTTTGATTGGATGAGCTTGAGGAAATGGTGGGTTTGGAAGGAGTGTTAGTTGCCTTCCAATCACTTTCGACTATTAAAAAGGGCACTAGCCATTCCAATTTCCAATCGAATAAGCCTTTTTCGAAGTTTCTACGACAACTCCTTCGATATAAAGTGCCCTGGTCTAAAGGAAAAAATAAAATAAATAAATAATACATTGTGCCAACATCGTTCTTTACTTAGGCAGCGCTATTGTGCTGCTTATGATAAACGTTTGTTGAAAGCAGAATTAGCTATATCCGCCGTTTTATCGACTGAAATTTGAAGAAGAGATTGTTTTATTTCAAACCTAAATTTTCTTTTTTTGCCTTAGTGTTCTATTTGTCTAGATATTTAGAAAGCCTGTAGCATCTGCCATGATTAGCCATCTTTCAAAATTTCCAAAAGCACTTGAATGACAAAAATAAAATAATATGCACAACAGCTTTTTTATAATTATGACATTGACATGCCAGCACAAAAAAAAACATTTTTTTTGTGTTAATACATTTGTTTTTCTTTGCTTTTTACTCGATTTTAAATATTTTAATTTTGCTTAAATACAAAAAAGAGTTTCTGGATTTGTTCTCTGCTACTAGATCTTGCTTATGATCCCCGATGAAGTTGTTTCGATCAGTTGTGCAAACTGAAGTGCATATTTCAAATTTAGTATAGCTTTAAATGCATCGTCACTTTAATTTTAACCTATATCAGTTTAATTGCAAAATGGTATTGGGATCCAAATTGAAGATTCCTTTTGGAGAGGGGTTGCAAAGCGATGTTGAGCAAGTGAAAATACACGTCAATTTTCTTAGCTGTAATTCGGAAAATGAAATGACAAAAATTGTTGTGTCCAGAAGGAGTTACTTGTGTTACAATAATCCAATTTGTGCAAGGATTACGTCCTTTCCTTTACGATAGATAATAAGCTTTGTGGAAAAGTCTATAAACCAATACTTGATATTCAACAATTTGTAATGAGACAACTAATAATAATTAATAGAAAGTATTTTATATAATTTAATAAACAACATTCTACTCGATACTACCATGATCGAAAAATATTAGAGGTATTGGCGTAGTAGGGGCCTATACATTATTGCTGCAAAAAAAAGTGAAAGATGCCAATTTTAATTTACAATTAGCATTCATATCTTCACTTTTTCAAAGTTTTAACTCTTCGTTGTTCCCTTAAGCCGTTTTGGCTGTAATAACCAAACCTTCGACCTTAGATTAAATACTTCTGTGTCGCCCAGAGTATCCAGGGACAGCTGCAAGTTTTCTTCCATATGTGCTGCTGGTCAGATGTCTTCCTACTGTAGTTACATTGTCGTGGATGTGTTTCAGGTCCTGCCGATATGTACAACGAGGCATATTTTTGTTCTTCCTCTTCTTCAAGTTCCATTTGGCTGCCACTGCAGCACCGTTCCGCAGAGTCTATCTTCCGTGGTATGAAAGACATGCCTAAAGTGGGGCTACCTTCGTTGGAGCATGATATCTGTTAGTAGAGGCTGGTGTGGTATAGAGCGAACTGCTTGGTTAATAGTGTACTTTCTCCTGTTAATATCTAATATCCTGTGAACACATTTATTCTGAAAAGTCAGCTGCTCAGATGTCTTCTCACTGTAGTTGCATTGTCGTTGATGTGTTTCGGGTCCCGCCTGTAGGTAAGACGAGCCATATTTTTTGGTCTTCTTTTCAACTTTCCTCTGACAGCCACCGCAGCACTGATTCTCAGAGTCCATCTTCCGTCGTAGTGAAGACATGTATGAAGTGGTGTCACCTTTGTTGGAGTATGAAATCTGTAAATAGGGGCTGGTGTGGTATAGGGCAAACTGTCAGTTTAATAACATGGTCTCTCGAGTTAATATCTAATATTCTGTGAACACAGCTATTTTTGAAAGTAAGGAGCCTTTTTTCGTGATGTTGGTTTGGATTCCAGCATTTTGAGCTGTAGGAGGGTGAAAAATTCCACTAATGTTGAACAGCCCATTTTCAGCTTCATAGAATACTTATCTGATCGCCAATTTGGCTTTTGGTCGATTAAAAGCTACACGGGCTTATCCAGCCGTAGCGTACAGCTCTTTTTCTGTTGATCCCGCTAGTTGCAGTGTTGCCGTGACAATGACAAAAAGCAGAGGGAATAGGAGACACATCCTTGTTTGAACCTGGACATTATATGGAAATATCTTGTATTTCCTTCCTGGACCTGAACAGAGATCTCAGCTCCAAAGGAAATATATATATATATATATATATATATATATATATATATATATATATATATATATATATATATATATATATATATATATATATATATATATATATATATATATATATATATATATATATATATGGTAGGCTACTTTTATATAAATACATGACACTAAGGGCCAGGCTCAATTTTTAACGACATAAAGATGACTTTAGGTGAATCTTGACCTTTATTGTATTTAAAATACAATTTAAATACAAAAAGAAAACTCCTTTTGAGTGTTGAAAAAAAAACGTAAAAAATAGGTCCAATAGGGAAAACCCCGTCTTGTCACCACGATAACAGAATGAGGATACAAATCAAGCAATTGGAATTCGTTCTAGTTGAAAGAATAATAGCTGCAACTGCAGTGACGTAACGGCTGAAAAGAAACCGCAGAATGACTTATTTAAATTTTTACGCTATGGCTTGCGGTGAAATAAATAAAAATGTCTTGTTTTTTCATGCTTAGCTAGTTTCAAGAAAAACACGTCTTTGTCTTTTATTTATTGCAGGTAGCGTATAATAAAAATAATCTTTTATTGAGCAGGTTTTGTTGCTATTTCACAGTTTCAGATTTTGCGATTGGATAAAAATAGAAAGAAAACAAGTACACAACTATAAAACTATAATAGCCTCTTTCCCCTGTATAACATATGAAATCAGAGTATAATAAATTGACTCAAGACATTAGGTGGTTTTCTGTCATGCTCTAACATACATTGTCTTAAAGCCCCGTCTTAATTCGTGTACTGGCTTATCTTAATTGGCCAATAACAGTAATGAGGATCCTTCATTTCTGGGTAATAATGTAAATAAGGCAAATAGCGCCAATAAATCTAAATTTAAACATCACCCTACCTTGCATCTTTCTTGTTCATCACAGTGCCCGTTAACAAGTTCATGATGGCCATTGGCCCAAAATTAGAAGAAGGTGGAGTCTCTTGAAATATGTCCTTCGGTGAACGAATGGGATGCAGGGCCTCCCCCCCAATCTTCTCGTAAATGAATTAGGATAGGGCAAAGTCAGATTTTCGTAATTTTACATGAGCTTCCTAAGACCTAGAGCAGAATCCATCTAGAATCAGACACGTCGCTGGCTGTTCTTCTTTTTTGTGGGGGAGCAATAATTTTGCTTTTGAGGGGGAATTATAATATAACAAATTTTTTTGACAGCTTGAAAATAAGTGTCCAGAAATTCAAGAATATCTAGGATTTTAGGGGTGGCTGGACCCCGAGGGTCCTCCTGCGTACGATGTGAGGAAGTCCGATTTTGAAATCATTATCCGTAGTTTAGCCCTTCCTAAGAAAATTGCATGGTTCCCAACCGCTCAAAATCAAAATCGTCTATGTAACCTATATTTCTTTTCAGTTAGAAGATTTTCCATTTGAATTTTCAAAGTGCCTTCGATGCATGTTTAAGTAGACAAATCTTATAATTGAGTAGAGGTGTGTCTTCATTGGTGTTTAAGGAAACATAAAGGCCTGGCGTTAGTCGATAATCTTAACTTCCATTATTAACACACACAACTCTGGGAGAAAGCCTGGGTAAATGGTTGAATAGTGACATAATTCTTTTGCGGCCATAATTCTTTTGCGGGCCGGTGCCATGAATTTTGTCACCACCCCCTCAAAAACAACATATTGTTTTCAGTGCTTAATTTCTACTATTTTTTTTAGGTTTGGATGCACCGTTTTAGATAGAGCTAGGAGTTGTGTTAACTATACAATTTGTTAGACAAATAAATGGTCTGCATCGTTTTTCCACCAAAAGATAGAGGATGGGTGATAAAAATCCGCTGTACATTATTAGACCAAGTGTTATTAAACCTTTTCGTTGTTTACCTGATTAGTACTCAAATTTAACATAAATCGTAAGACAGACGTTATTTTTTCAAGCATTGATACTTTAGTTTTCTTTTTTTTTTTCTCTCTTCTTTTTTTTCTCAGATAGTTAGTTCCCTACCACTCTCATTCAGCGAAACGGCAGAAGTCATTCACATGACCGTGTTTTGGCTGAAAGAAACTGAATATCTATAAGTTTTACTATGTCCTCTAACATTAATCGAATTTTAATTTAGTTAAATGACAGGTACCTATTGAATTTTTGACAAAACAACATTTTACTTTAAATTTCAGTTACAACTTCTTTTTCTCTGGTTTTAGTTACGAAAATTCAATTCCTGTTATTTGAGTAGAATTTCAAGCCACTTGGATTTGGAGATGCATATTTGCAGATCTTTGAAACCTTATAAATTGGGATTGAGCAAAGTTGTGAAGCTGAAAACTGTTTTGTTGTACATCATTTAAGCCAAAGATTTATTTTGCAAGGTTTCACTTCAATAACACAAAGATTCTTAAAGATCATCAAAGGGCACTGCCCTCTAGAGGGAAAAGGAGTGGAGTTAGGTACTTCAAAATACCTTTCCATGACATACTTCAGTCTGTAGACAATTTTTTTAAAATTGTAAGGGGTGACAATTTTGTTGTTTTTAATTTTTTCACTGAAAATATAAGAAAAGGTAATTTTCAAAATATAAGGGGGTAATTGCCCCCTAACCCAAAATGCACCCCTGCCACTTAATATACCATATCTTTCTTAAGCTATTTCTAAAGAAATCCTTACCGTCTTTATCAAGTATTCTCCTTTTTTCCAGAATGGTTGATGGTGGGAAGTCAACGAAAGGTGCCAGCAAATTAAGAAGAGATCTCATTAACACGGAGATTTCAAATCTCCGTGACTTACTTCCTCTACAAGCATCGACACGACAACGATTATCCCAGCTTCAACTAATGGCTCTAGTCTGTGTCTACATCCGAAAATCCAATTATTTTCACCAGGTTTTTAGAGACGATATACTAGAAAGGTTGCAAAGTGCAGTTCCACAAGTCGGTTTTACCAAAGTAAGTAAGATATTCGTAAAAAACTACCAATATTACAAAAAAAATAAAAATATTTACTAAGAAAATCGTAAAAAAGGAACAGAAAAGGAAATTTCAAGAAAAGAAAAAAGTAATTGAGTATACAGTAGCAATAAATAAGTACTTAGCAAGTAAGTAGTTGACTTATCAGACACCTCTTGGTATCGAACTGTAAGTAAGAAGCCGCTCCTACTAAGACCAACTGAAATTCTAAAAATGAGAGGTTGATAACAATATACGCATCAAAGGAATTAGATTGAGTTTCCTGAATCTCTCTGATTTAGAAAAGGCGGCAAAACATTCTCAAACGGCCGAGTGATCCTTATTACCCTATTTCTGGGATTTCACCCCCCCCCCCTATCTACAAAAATTGTAAAATTTTGCATAGACAACTGGTAGAAGGGCGATTCGAAGGGATATTAAATATAAAAAACAAGTTTTTTCAACTGAAAGTAAGGAGCAACATTAAAACTTAAAACAAACATAAATTTTTACGTATATGAGGTGGTTGCCCCCTCCTCAACACCTCGCTCTTCATGCTAAAGTTTTGCGATAGTTTCAAAAAAGCTTCTTATTATTCTAGTTAAACGACCCTTGTGTTTAAGGAGCCGTTTTAAAGAATTGGGACACAATTTAAAGTTTAGCTGAACGAGCATGGTATTGAGCAGGGGGCAACCCCCCTCATATATGAATTAATTTCTGTGTTGTTGAATTTAAATTCTGATCGTTTTTTAAATAACGCCAGGAAATCTGGCTCCAACTCCACGGAAAAATACCCCCTGCCCATTGAAATATTCTCTGGACAATTCAATCCCGTTGAAAACTTACCCCGTACAATTACCCCTAACATCTCTATGCGTAAAATTGAGTCGGTAAAGAGAAAGCAAGACTTTAAAAAAAAATCGTATAGGGATTCTGGCAAATTCCCCCAGTGTAAAATTTCTGCTGAAAATTTCACCCCCAGTTACTTTCCTCTCCATGGAAAATTCTCACCTTGCAAAATCCCCCCTCCCCCCGCAGAAAGTTCGTCCTCCCCTTCTCACCCAAAAAATGTATGCATGCTTCCCAATAGCAAACACTATGCGTGAACAATGGGCAAGTTTTACAACTTAAGACACCTTTGCCCTGGGGCTTTGGAGGGTCATGCTATCTCCAAAGACATAGTTATTGGGCCTTTCAACTATGCTGAACAAAATAGCTATGTCACAATTTTGATCGGACGATTTTTGGAAAAAATGGTCTGGGAGGGGAGGACGATATATATATATATATATATACATATATATAATATATATATATATATATATATATATATATATATATATATATATATAATATATAATATATATATAATATATATATATATTATATATATATATATATATATATATATATATATATATATATATATATACTATATATATATAATATTATATATATATATTATATTATATCTATATATATATATTATATATATATATATATATATATTATATATATATAAATATATATATATATATGTATTAATATAATATATATAATATTATATATATATATATATATATCTATATAACAGCAGTAATTGTATATGTGTTTATACATTAATGTATTTTTTTTTCTAAAAACGGCTCCATATTTTTGCGGGAAAATTAGTGTCTCGGGATATTCTCGCATAGGAAAACGATCTAGATAGGTCAGAAGTCTGAGAAAATTCGTTAAGAGCCGTAATTTTGGTTTTTGCAAATGACGTCATGTACTATGTTATTGCAAAGGTTCGGCAACAAGTATTTCATAATGACGAAGGACAACCCAAGGTAAAACGAACCAAACAAATTGAAAATGATAACGATAATGATTGGGTTTTGTATTTTGACATAGATAAGGTCATCAATGCCTGCCATACCTTTACCTCTGAGAATTAAAACATGGACTAGATAAATCGTTGGAAGACAAAGAAGTTTTTGTCCAAGCACCTGAACAATTAAAAGAAACAAAGGTTCGGCGATATGTATTTCATAATGACAAAAGACAAGCTTAGGCAAAAGAAGAACTTTTTTTCCCACACCTGAACAATAAAAAGAAACAAAGGTGGTCACGAATGCCTACCATACCTTTGAAAGTCAAACACCTGGACTAGATAAATCGATGGAAAAAAAAGAAGTTTTTGAACCACCGCCTGAGCAATTAAAAGAAACAAAGGTCCGGCGATATGTCTCTCATAACGATAAAAGACTAGCCGAGGCAAAAGCTGAAGTTTTTGTCCCACCACCTGAGCAATTAAAAGAAACAAAGGTTCAACAATATGTCTTTCATAATGACAAAAGACAAGCCGAGGCAAAAGTTAAGGGTAAAAAAAACATAATTTTACAAAGGCACTACTTCTAATTTAAGGTCCATTTGGACGTCTTGACATCAAGAAAAGGTCCAAATTGTCTGTGTTTAGAAAACAAGCGACAATGAGAATCCATATATAGAAGCCGGCCGCGTGCCGAATGCCGTGACCCGGTGGTGGCTCCTCTCTTATTGCAGGTTTTTTTGTGTAACTTAAAAGATTACATTCATGTACTTATCAGCCAAAAAGGGGGGAAGATGCACCATTATCACTGCCAGAAAATTTATCAGGAGTTTAGGGGAGGGGGGTAATTTTTACCAGGGGCTTTTTCTACCCATATTAATATCAAAAATTTCATCTTTTCGAATTTATATACTATAATGAAAGTCTTCGTGCATCTTGGGGTTCATTACCCTATTACCGCCCTTCCAGGGTCCATGGGAGACATCCCTATGAAAAATAACTATCAGAAGAACTCGCCTTGAAAACCGTAGATATGATTATTCTATATTTCATTTTTGATATCAGAATAATATTTGGAGTGGTATATTTTTTCAGGGATGATCATCATTCTTGAACTATTGTTATACAAATGTTAAAAAAAAAAACAGTGGGCGTAAAAACAGTGTTTGAATGAGGAATTAGCCTTCGTCACATTTAAGATTAAATAAAAAGAAAACAAGTTTTTTTTAACTGAAAGTAAGGAACGACGTTAATACTTAAAACAAACAGAAATTATTCAATATATGAAAGGGGCTGTCCCCTCCTCAACGCCCCGCTCTTTACGCTAAAGTTTTTCATTGTTTAAAAAAAATCAAGTTGTGAGAAAGTCAAACTTTAGCGTAAAGAGCGAGGCCTTGAAAAGGGGACAGCCCCTTTCATATACGGAATAATTTCTGTTCGTTTTAAGTTTTGACGTCGTTCCTTACTTTCAGTTAAAAAAAACTTATTTTTTTATTTAATTTTTGAACGTTTTTGAATTAATGCAGGTTTTGATTTTGGCCCACCGTACATGAATAATTAAACAAAATTTGAACATTAATTTTACTTTTATTTGGTTAAATGGCTTTCTCGAAACCTGTTTAATTTTATTTACGAACGTTTTTATTAGTAATAAATATACGTAACTTACGAATTAACTTACGTAACGAACTTCTATATTCAAATATTTTTAATACGTATATTAGAGGGTTCACCCCCTAGTTAATACCTTGCTCTTTAAGCTAAAGTTCGGATTATGTTCCAATTCTTTAAAAATGACCCCTTAATCACAAATGCCGTTAATTAGAATAAATAGCTCTTATGAAAGTACTAAATAATCTTTGGCTTAAAGAGCGAGGTATTGACTAGGGGGTGAACCCAATCATATACGTAATGTTTTCTGTCGTTTTATGTTTTGATGTTGCTCCTTACTTTCAGTTGAAAAACTTGTTTTTTTTTTAATTATAAATTTCTGATCTTTTTTAAATAATGCTGGGAAATCCGGCGCCTCCTTCATAGCAATGTCCCTTCCCCCATGAAAACTTCCTTCATGGAAAGATCCTCCCACTTAACCCCCGACCCACTCCCCACCCCAGCCCTCACTACCAGAAAAAATTTCCCCTGAAAACGTCTGTATACTTCCCAATAACCAATACTATATGTTAACATTGGGTAAAGTTCATAACTTTTAGCCCTCCCCCTGGAGACTTCGGGGGATTAAGTCATCCTAAAAGACATAGTTATCATATTTTCGACCATGCTGAATAAAATGGCTCTCTCAAAATTTTGATCGGGTGAGTTTGGGAAAAAATAAGCGTGGGAGGGGGCCTAGTTACCCTCCATTTTTTTGGGCACTTATAATGGGCACTAGAAATTTTAATTTCCGTTCCAATGAGCCCTCCCACGATATTCTAGGACCACTGGGTCGATACGATCACCCCTGGGAAAAAAACAACAAACAAATAAACACGCATCCGTGATCTTTCTTCTGGCAAAAAATGCAAAATTCCACATTTTTGTAGATAGGAGATTGAAACTTCTGCAGTAGGGTTCTCTGATACGCTGAATATTATGGTGTGATTTTCATTAAGGTTCGATAACTTTTAAGGGGTTTTCCCCCCTTTTTTCGAAAATCAGCCAAATTTTCTCAGGCGCGTAACTTTTGATAGGTAGGACTAAATTTGATGAAATTTATATATTTGAAATCAGCATTAAAATTTGATTCTGTTGATGTATCTACTGGTATCAAAATTTCGTTTTCTACAGTTTCGGTTACCATTGAGCCGGGTCGCTCCTTGCTTACAGTTCGTTACCACGAACTGTTTGATAGTCTTGAATCAGTTCATAGCAACAAATTGTACATGAAGAAATGCCCCTTGGTAATACAAATTGAAACTTTGAAAATTAAAATTGAATTAAAATATACACTACAACAAAATTTATTATTTACGCTGATTTTAAATTTGTATAAGGCATTAATTATCTTTGCGCTCCCTTCCATTTTTGTGATTTGGCTCCCCTGTTTTAGAACAACAAATACATTTTAAAAAATTTTTCTTTCATCAGTTCTTTATGATGTGGCATTACTGATAATTTAAACACAGGCTTTCCCTAAATAGTGCAAGTATACAACTGTCGTTAATTACAAGCAATTAACCCATTTTTAATGGTAAAAGAGAAATGAAATTAAGAGCCCTTTATTTTCATAGTGTCAAAAAAGGAAAATACAGGAATCCAGTTTTTATTTGTATGTTGTCATAAAAAATGAGTGCAAACTTCACAAGTAATTGTTTTGTACTTAATTAGCATTTGCGCAACTGGAAATCTGATCCTTTGACAAGACACAGTTGTCTGTCAAAATGCGTCACTATTCAAGCAAAGAATGTTTCGAAGACGGAAACAAAATCTTACCATAAGAATGTGCTATAATCAACGCATTAATAAGGGAGCTTAATCTTTGTCATGTCATTGTCTTTGTCTTTGTCATGTCATTGTCTTTGGAGCTTGATCTTTGTCATGTCATCAGAGAGCTTTTACCTATTCCACAGCATAAATATTGTTCAGTAAAAATCATATACTCTCCATACAAGATTTTTGGGATACATCAGTCGCACACCTTTTCGTCAGTCATGCCACATATCTTTTCATCAGTCCACATGACTGAATTTCGTCAGTCATGACGGCAATCACACCTTTCGTCATGACTCCGCCTTCGCGCTTGCGCTATGACAACTTTTTAGCGCATTGCAATGAGAATATAGGATACCTGTTGAAGCTGGAACTGAAGGAGACCTTTATGACGCTTTGAGAAGCTTCCCAAATCGCGCGCTGCTATGTGTCCTTTTTCTGAACCAAAGTTTCCATACTGTATGACATTTATGCTCTGACCTATTTACTAAATTAAACCTTCTAGAATAACACAGGAACCGTGGTTGCAACAATAGTTGCAATCTAGTACAGAGTAAACCACAGTAACCAAATTTTAAAAACCCGTTTCAAAATGTTATATCGGAAAAAATATATGAAAATTTCGAAAAAGAGCCTGAAACCCCACGAAACTGCTTCTAATAAACCGGCTTTTGACATTTTCCCATGTTTGTAGAATTCTAAGAAACTTGCACTTTTCTGAAAATTGAGCTTGCTTGAATTTTTAGAGAATCAAAGGACATAATAAAATTTATCGACTTCATGGCTGTTAAATAACTATTGAGAAATTTCATAAATTAAACTTTTATTTTCTTCACCCTACTTAAGAATTTTTCTGCTCCTGTTCCTGTTTTGTTGTGTTGGTTTTGTGTTTTCAGTAAAGCGCTAGTTTTTCATAATTCTACAAATATTTGAAAATATACAGAGCCAGTTTATTTAAAAGTCTTTCAAAAATATGTTGCATAAATTATAAAGCAGTAATTTTATTTTACGTTTCAACTTCGCTCTTTACTTTCATCAGAAAAACTTAGTTTAAAAAAATCAATGTGATGAAGAAGGTGTTATTATGCCTTAGAATAATGACATGTTTAAGAAAATACGCCGATTTTTCTATTTCCATCCGTGACATAAGAAGACAAACACAAAAATCCCAATTTAACGGTTAAGGAGGAAAAAAACTGATTTTGACCCTCGTTATCTTGCGGCTGTGACGAGTTTCGTAACGAAAGCAGATAAGTTCTAATGTTTTGTTTTTTTTATGAAGCCCGCATAAGGTCCGTGGTAAGGAACTAAGTAAAGAGCGGCGCTTTTCAAAAGGAACTGAAACTCTAAAAAATGAAATTGTAACAGCAGAATAAACATAAGAAAGATTTACTTTTATTGTGATTCGAAACATGTCAAATTTGAATAATTCTGAAGTTACTCATCAAAAGTGACTATTATAAGAATATTTGGATAATTTTAGAAATTATAAATAATTGCATTAAAAAATTGCTTCTGACGTTGGAGTTGAACTCTAGATTCTTTGGTGACTAGCCAAGGGCGGATCCATGATTTTTTTTCGGGGGGAGGGGGGGGGTTTACTAATTTTTGACTTTTTTTGGGGGGGGGGTTACTAATTTTTGACTCAGTTTTCGACTAATTTTACTGATTTTTACCTAGGTTTTACTAATTTTCGACTTATTTTCGACTCGGTCAAAAATTTGGGGGGGGGGGGGTTCAAACCGGGTAACCCCCCCCCCCCTGGATACGGCCTTGTGACTAGCCATGAAACTGAGACTTTTAGAAACTGAGTCAAAGATACAGTTGAACAGATCTGTTGGACAAAAATTTTTGTTGGATAAATAAATTACGAGAGGGGTGAAAAGTGGAACGCTAAAAGATTACAGTATCGTGGACGATTTATTACATTTGAAACCACACCCCAACTAAAAACAAATCTTCATGCATGTACCTCAGTTCTTTATATGAATTTGGAGAGGAGGATAAATATAAACGAAATAATATGCTTAATTAATTTTACTCTCTGTATCTTAATTAATTTTTATTAATTATTCAAATTAAAGAAACGTTTCAGGAATATGCCATTGGGAAACTTTAGGAAGTCTTGCTCAATTGAACGATCCCTTTAGTTGCAACCTGATCGGACTTAGTATCCAAAACTTAGTGCTGCCAAAACTAAGTATCTGTAGTTTTCAAATTTCACGCGAAAATCGTAAAAGTATGATTATTTTTCATTTTTAAAAAGGGAGAAATATATGAAGATACAGAGTCTTATTAATATGTTTAAAGTCCCTTTTTTCCCGCTTAGCCACTTGGTTTTATAGTAGACAAAGAATCTTGAACTCAAGATTCTTGCTTGATGGTTGCAACAATAGATGCAACCCAAAAAAGAGCAGACCATAGCCCGTGGTAACCAAAGTTCAAAAAAGATCTGTATGTTGAGAAAAATTTCCCAATTAGCGCCTATTTGGAAATAATAACTATTATTCTGATACAATATAATAATAATATTTTTAATTATGAAAACACATTGTTGACAATTTTGGAAAAGAGTTAAACCCCTCAAACGGGACGTCAAATAGAAATAAAAACTATACCACTGAAATTGCCATCGTTGAAAATTCTTAACAGAAGGATGGCACTCTTTTCTGTCATTTCTATATTGGAGAAGGCTAGGAAACATAAAAATTACACCATTGAAATCACCGTTATTGAAAACCCGTCGAATCACCGCTGAATCGCCCTCGTTGAAAGAGGTTTACAAGCAGGGTTGCCACCGTCAGTAGGATTTTACTAGATCTAGTAAAAAAAAGAAAAATCTGGTAAATTTAGAGGATCTAGTAAATTTCCCGAAATCTAGTAAAAACCAATAAAAAGTCATGATTTATAGTAAACAAAACTTTTTTTTATTTTCCATGCATTCAGGGAAAAAAATTACCGTAAACATATGACAATTTACATTTTTTGCTTTCTGTTTTACAATTTTGCTTGTCTGTCTCAGAGACAGACAAGCAGTAACCTATTTTCATAAACAGACACTTCACTTCCGGCGTCTAAAGGTCGACAAAATCAGCTTTCTGTGGATCAAATCTTACCAACTAAAAATGAAGCTATAATGACACTTGGATTTGTGATGATTGGGAATCTATTGGAATCAAAACAAAAGCCAACCACCCAAGGCGATTCGGTGAATCGCCTCCGTTTGAAAATTTTTATTGAGAAAAAGGAGCCTGTTGAGACAAATTAAAAGTAAGTAGAAATATAACATTATATATATATATACATATATATATATATATATATATATATATATATATATATATATATATATATATATATATATATATATATATATATATATATATATTATATATATATATATATATATATATATATATATATATATATATATATATATATATATATATATATATATATATATATATATATATATATATATATATATATATATATATATTATATATATATATATATATATATATATATATATATCCCAAAAAAGGATTTTTGAACTTGTAGGTTTCTGGAATTTTCAATCGTACTATGAAAACGAAAGAAAAGAGGAAAAGAGAAAAAAAAGAAGAAAAAAGGAAAAAAGATTGTGAAAATCGTATTGATTATCCTCCTATAGTAAAAATCGATGTTTGATGCTTGAAAGGGCACTAGAACTTTCAATGAGCCCCCTTTAAAATTTCTACGGCCACACCTGACATATGAAATGGCCCCATTTAAAAAGCATAGATAATAAATAAATACGTTGAAGGCTTGTGGCTTTATAGAAAAGACAACGCGAAAGCATTCCTTGTGATTTTAGCCTGATTAATGCGCTACAATGACATTTTTAGACCAAAGGTGTTGGTCGAATGACAACCTCCTCTTGCTGCTAAAATGACAGTTGAATCAAATTGTTTACAATTATTATGTCTTTAACAAATCGGGGAGTCAGATTCCCCTTGTAATTTCTCCTGGATATGCCACAAATCCTGTTCTCCCAATGAGGTCTCTTACAGTCGAAATGACCGTCATTATTCTTTATCTTAACAGTCAGAAGAGCTTCCAAACATGGGAATCGACAAAAAAATATTTCAGAGGGAAGTTGGGGGAGCCTGAATTATTTTTTAGAGGACGATTTAGTGTTTCATAGAATTAGTCACAATTAAAGTAGTCGTGACAAGATAATTCGTAAGACAAGACATTGCACGAGGGTTAGATCTTTGCTGGAAAAGGGTTCTATTTTTCAAGGTTGTACAAAATATCCTATTTTTGTTCATTTCTGTTCTTCTAAGAAGGAAGAATGAATTGATCTAGGTTCCTTCCTTGTGAGCAGCTAGGATTTCAAAAAGCTACCCATGTAAACGGTCAAATGTATCCCACGTATTTGATCTTCATACCCCAGAGAGGTAAAGATACTCCCAGTCGAAAACAAAGAGATCATTATACCACCAAGTATAAATTGTCAAGACAATAAAATATGAAGCCATTACAAGGCACAATACCCATCATTATAGCCGCAAAATAACTAATTACTGTGTTTTATATATTTTGACATCCGTATTTTCAACCAAATCATCAATTTTGATTTGGTTCAATTCAGTTTCCTAAGACGTGTCCACTCTAGCCTGTCATGACATTTATGATAACTTTTATGTCTGACTATGCAATTTTTTTTCCCCTATTGTGATGGCAAGCGGAAAATTTTGTATTCCTGCTTTTCTTATAACACCTGGTCTGGGCTATGCCCAGAATGACTCAGATTTTTCTTTATTTATCTAATAAAAATGAATGGTAGGGTTTAGCTTGCATATCAAAAAGTATGACCAAATTTGTAAAAAAACAATTACTGAAAAAATAGAGAGGGAATTAATATAAACACTTAAGCTGACGTTCAGTGTTTGAACTGAAACTTGAGGTATTTGCATTGAATAAGATAATATTTGCGAAGGCAACAGTTTCTTTTTTAAAGTACATTTTTTTTTTTCACGAGTGTGGTCTTTCGCAATATCTCTTAATTTACCTTTTTGTTTCATTTTTATCAGTGTACGCCACAAACCCGTGGATTTTTCATTCAATGGTACCAATTCATTTTTTTGGGGGGGTGGATTTATTTTCAAATTTAGGGGGGGGCAATTTTGTTTGGGTAATTGTGTGTTGTATGCCACTCACTCAAGTTTACGCTGCGTAAAGCTCGAGAACAAACTGGTTTTTTCGTTATTTTAGAAACTAATTTGGGCTATATATTTCCACATTAGGGGGGGGGGGTAAAGTATAGCGGGTTTACATGAAAAATGTGTTAGGTAAAAGTATTCTGCATATAATGAACAAAGAATTGTTTTCTAATTTCAAACTACCCAAATACTTTATCAACCATCCCCCACCCCTAATGTACAAATATAAGCCATAGCCCAAATTATATATTTACCATCTATTTTGTCCCTTGTCTTTGTATCGTCTCACGCTAAGTTGAAAGAAACTAACGAAGAAACTGTTTTTTTTTTTCAACTTTTACACAGCGTAAACTTGAGTGAGTGGCGTATAATACACAATTACCTTTGTTTGTTCTATTGTTCCAGTGAATATACAAAAAAGGAGATTTATCACCGGAAATACCAAGGATATTTTTTTAAAGTCTAGGTGAGAGGAGGAGGGCAAAATAATCTAGGGAAGGATCTGCAAAAACCCCCACCCGATTGGCGCCTCTGGCTTAAGTTTTTGCTGTACCCTTGATAGCTGTACAAATTGAAACCATTCACTACTTGTATGCTAATACTGCAAGCCAGAGAGTTACACCGTCTGTGATCGACACGCCTTCACCCTCCGTACCCTCCTCCGTATTATTGTTTCTATGACGGAACAAGGGCAGCCACAAAAAATTTTCCAGGGGGGGGGGCAGATACCAGAATAGCAGAGATTGGAGGAGAAATACATTTTGTGGTAAAAAAAAAAATACAAAGAAATATATCGTTGATCAGTTAAGTATCATTTTTGAGTTTTAACCAGTTAGCTTTAATGTCAAACTCGCTGACAAGCTATTGTCACTATAGAACCATTGAAAACAGACAACTTTCTATAATGTAATAGACCTTCGATAAAAAGACAGTTAATATATATATATATATATATATATCTATATATATATATAATATATATATATATATATATATATCTAATTAATATATATATATATAATATATATATATATATATATATATATGTTATATATATATATAGTAGCCTGCAATCAGTTGGTCGTACCAAGTTCATCACATTATAGCTTGTTATCGGTTAGGGAAAAATCTCCTGTAAAAAATCCAGCAACAGGCTCAGTACTGTTTCTAATCAAAGAGATGCAATAGGATGTTCTTACGGTAAAGATTCAAGCAGACTTCGTTCGTGTTGCAAGCATTTCTTTGCAAGGAAAAGGCGGGGGTTGAGGGGGCGGTAGACCCCCAAAATAAAAATCTTAACAAAAGAGCCTGCAAAAGCGGGGGGTTTGGGGGTGGCAGCCCCCCCCCCCAACTGTACCTCCTAATCTCTGTACGTTTTAAGGTTCGAACTTGGGACTCAGCCTCTTTAACTCTTTCGAAATCGTAGTTTTTTTCAAATAATTTATGCACGTTTTTCTACAGTTTATTACTTATTATTGCTTGACTAACTGTTAGCTGATCGTGTCAGGAGTTAAATTTGGAAGGCTGCCGCCCCCCAAACCCCCCGCTTTTGAAGATTCCTGTGTTAAGGCTTTTAATTCCTGAATACTCAAATCAAATGCACAGTAAGATTTTCTTTTTTCAACTTTTCTTCGAGCATGCGGGTATACGGCATGTAATCAAAGCAGTGGATACTTACCTGTAAGCTGAAGTCCGACTGTGATATTCTTCTGGAGACTCCCGTTGAGCTGAAGCATTTTAATAGATTGTGATTTAAAAAATAAACTGAGTTTCTTTTTTTAAACTTTAAATTTAAGAGATACTACTTTAAATTCAATATATAAAAAATTTACTCTGACGGGGAATCGAGCCCGGGTCTTCCCCATGACAGACAGGAATAGTGACCACTGTACTATCAGAGACTCTTGTTAAACTATTTTTAGTCTCTGCAATCTATTTTCGACGCAAGCAAATACAAAGTAAGATTTTCGTTTTTCGACAAAAAAAAACTTCTGGGAAAGAGCTGGAATTTTTGGAAGCTTGCAGTCGGTCTTGTCAGGTTAAGAGGACCATTTTGATCTAATTTAATAATGAAATACTATGCTTTTAGGAATTTCAAAAATTAACATGGGCTCTTATAGGAAAACGAAGTTTTTCGTAAATGTAAATTCGGGGGATAATTTTTTTCGGTCTGAAAATATCGAAAGGCCCTAACAGGTTGAATTCCGGTTCAAATGAGTCCTCATTCACCTGGATCCGTTGCCAACTGTGGCCTGTATGCGTGGCTGATAAAAAAAAATAATTTGATGAACATTAAGTGGCTATATTTGGTTTTTGGAAAACAGGGAAGGAGTGATAGGATTGAGCTTAAATTTTGAGGATAAGCTCCCAAGCCCTAGAAAAGCTTATCCTCTAAATTTCCGCCCGATCGGACAACGTTAAAGGGGGGCTGTGGTGGGAGGGTCG
Organism: Artemia sinica; assembly: GCA_027921565.1. Taxonomy (NCBI): domain Eukaryota; kingdom Metazoa; phylum Arthropoda; class Branchiopoda; order Anostraca; family Artemiidae; genus Artemia; species Artemia sinica. Next base: position 59,872,283 of record CM051263.1, read on the forward strand.
AAACTTCCGGCCCACTTTCCCCCATGAAGATAAAGTCGGAGGGGGGGGGGGAAATTTTGCATGTTTCTTAGTTTGAGCTTAGGCTACAAAATGCGATCACTGCCGTCTCTCTGCGACCGCTAGGACTGGAAATCGCTTAACATTGTGGTGTGTCGCCTCTTTAAAGAGGCACAAGTGTGCCTCCTTGACTTGACTTGACTTGACTTTTTAACAAAAACATATACATAAATTTTGTACAAAGGAGAAGAGAGGAATCTCGTAATGTCTCCTTTATCAAACAACAGGGGGAAAAAAATTACACTTCCCGCTAACATAGCTACAGAAAGAAAAGAAAATTTTATAAGAACATAACAAAATTTAAAATAAATTTAAAGAAGAAATGAGAAAAAAAAATAAAAATAAAAAAAAAATAAAAAATATACATAACTTAACTATCGACTCACGGAGATAGGGATGGGATTTACTTAAAAATTTATAAATAAATCAATAATACAATCAATCCCCGCTACTGTAGGCTGAAAGGACCATCTTTTTCAATTTCTTTTTATATATGTATAGTGATGGTGATTCACTTACTAATTCAAATAACTTATATTTATTCGCAATATGAGGAAGTTGATATCTTAAACTTAGTCTAGATCTCTCAATTTTAACCAACGGGAAAAGAAACTTATTCCTAGCTCTTGATAAATGGCTATGTTTATTTTCAACCAAAAGTTTCATACTATTGAAAAAATGATCTTTATGTTGGATTTTCAAAAACCATATGCCCAAATTAAGATGCAAAATTTGTTGTAAATCCAGAATATCAAGAAATAGAAAAGATGTTTTAATTTCAGATAATTCCTCTGTCTTCCTAGGGTGTGCTAAAAAATGGTCCAGGATTCTTATTGATCTATTTTGAACAATTTGGAGTTCTCGTAAATGTGAAGGGAAAGTCAGCATCCAAACGCTCGGACAATACTGGAAATAACAATCAATTAATGAAAAATATAAAGTTCTAATGATTTGGTATGGAAACAGAAACTTTAATCTATGCAAACAACCGAGATCCTGGACACTGTTGCTTTAAGTTTACTAATATGCGTCTTAAACGACAGAGTTGAATCAATATAAATACCTAAATATCTAAATAAATCCACTCTTTTTATGGAGGAAGCTCCAATATTAATAATTTGAAATGACACACGCTTCACAGACCTCGAACTTCTCCCAAAAACCATAAATTCCGACTTCTCTAAATTAGGTGTTAATCGGTTAGCATGAAACCAAGAATTTACATTCAAAGCAACAGTCTCCAAGGACAATCGTAGGTCCTCCTCGTTGCCCGCCCTCAAACTAATTGCTGTATCATCCGCAAACAATATTGCTAACTCATCACCTGAAGGCATGCAATTTGGAAGATTATTTACATAAATCAAAAAAAGTATCGGCCCCAATACAGATCCCTGCGGTACCCCTATGTTTTCTAACGGGAAAATATGAGATGATTCTTCACAAACTTGGACTTTAAAACTTCTTTCAGATAAATACGATCTCATTAAATCCAGAGCTTTTCCACGGATTCCTATTTTTTCCAGCTTATGAAAAAGAATTGCATGACTAGCTTTAATACTTGTTTTTTTTTTTAACTCAGAAGTGTTTATATCTCTCAACTGTACGACCCAAAGAAATTGATAAAAGTCTCAAGCTTCTTTTTAAATGGTGCATAGAACTTTCCAAATAAGATATTATAAGAATCAAAATTACGGTAAAAATATAAATTTTAGGATGCAATCGTCATGTTAATCTACTCAAGAAGATAAAACTATTCTCAAAATTTTAATTAAAGCGGTCTGTACTTGCATCTACAACACCAGAATATATTGTCATTATTTGACCACCTTATAAATCGATAGTGTGACAAAAAATATCACTAAGCTGAAAAACCCTTTGACGACAAAGACGTTATGACTATAAAGCAATAAGCACAGAGTTAAGTTCTCGATCGAATGAAATTATGTACAGCGAAATTTAGCTGCGTATCAGCTATTGTATTTGTCCAGGCTTTGCATTCATATGACAATAATGCTTAAAAATGAACCTCTTTAAATATATTGGAGGGGTTTCCTTCCTCCCTATGGGAAGGAAAGATGACATTTGAATAAGGAAATTAAACACATTTTGTCTCTATATCTCGATAAAAACAAAGTACCCTGTCTTTTTGAATACCCCCCTATTTTTACATCTATTCCTTTGAGCTGCATGGAAAATCAATCGGTGAATTTTTAGTTAGGTACATAAGCGCCAATTTCCTTAAGGTTTGTGCATTTTATTATAGACGCACAAAAATTGGCGCACACATGTAGGATTTGGACGTTTGAAGGGTCGTTTCTCGTTGATTCCGGTCTGTTGATTCTGATTATGTGCCCAATTTTGAAATCAAATCAGTAGTTTCCGAGTTATCTTCATTTTTATCACTCCGGGTCTTACTGTTTCCTGTATTCTGAGCTAGTAGATGCGCTTAGGGTATCTTTCATGGCTAAATCGAGTATGCTGAGTCTGAAAATGTGCTTACTTTTAATATCAAACCATCCGTTACTGATTTATCATCACTTTCATCATTGATGGGTGTAGACTGTCTTTCATACTTCTACATTACAAACTCTGGTACACCTCAAAGTGGAAGTGACAACTATGGTCTGAATGAATGGACCATTTGCGGGTTTAAAAACGCGACTCGAAATGCCTCACATCGCTAGCAGGTTCAACAAAGAACAGAAGAAAATCCACGTGGCACGTACTTTTTGAAGAGAAAGCATATGAGAAGAGAATAAGTAACGTACAATTTACCTTTAATAAGTGCTGTTCCCTTTTATAAATGTCTTCGTATCACGACATACAATATTCAGAAGACTATATTTTTGCCGCTCCTGTGATTTCTTGATGTTGTTTTAAAGTCTCACCACGTGACTTATAGTCTTTTCTGCCTTAAGTATAAAAGCGATATGAGGTATTTGAGTCATTCACAGACAAATTTCTTGAAACTTTGCGCACAGCCAAAATTTCTTATAATATTTTCGCTTTGAAGGAAGCAGATTTAAAAACGCGTGAACACAGATGAACTTTGTTTTATGCCGTGAAAATCACAGACCGAACCCCCGTTTCTCGAATGAACTAGCGTGACTTTTTGAAATCAACTTAGAACAAGAGTTGACTCTTCCATTTTTTGGTGACTATGGTAATCCAGGAATTGCAGGACATCTTTGAAGTGGCCACTCTTGGAGACACAGTTATTTCGACGCGCGATATCGCTTTTCGCGAAGGCCTCACACTTACCAACCACGAAGAAGGTGATACTCGTGTGCTGCTCCATGCCTTCCATCAGGCCCAGTGTGACTATAACTTTATAGCCATCAGAACTGTAGATTCTGATGTAGTTGTGATTGCAACAGCATTATTCCAGCAGCTTCAGATTGAAAACCTGTTTGTCATCTATGGGCATGGAGCAAATACGAAAATACTGTCCATTCATGATATTACTTATCGTCTAGGACCTGACAGGTCTCGCAGCCTTCTCTTTTTGCATGCCTTTTCTGGATACGAAACGACTTCTCCTTTCGCGTTTCATGGAAAGCATGGTGTTTGGAAGACCTGGAAAGCGGTGGAATCCATTCTTCCGACTTTCGTTACTCTGAGTACATCAGGAGCCCCGCTTCTAGGTTTTCACTTTACAGACATCCAGCGATTCGTCGTCATTCTTTACGAAAAATCAAGCGGCTTGTCTAAAGTGAACAGTCTGTGGAAGGAGCTTTTCACACGAAAAACAGCCGGAATGAAAAGATTGCCCCCAACAGCGGCTGCTCTTGAGCAGCATACCAAACGCACGTACCTGCAGACCCAGATATGGGCATCACCGTGTTGTTCGGAACTTTCAACACTGGATCCAGGCTTATACTGCTGGGTGAAGCATGACGGAAACTGGGAGCCTTTCTGGACTAACCTTCCTGAGGCAGCGACAATTTGCAAAGAACTGCTCAAATGTGGCTGTAAAAGAAAGTCCAAAACAGTTGCAAATGTGCAAAAGCTTCCCTTAAATGCAGAGTTCTCTGTTCGTGCAAAGGTTGTGATAATCAGTACAATCAGTAATGCACTTTTTGTAGCTTTAGTTGTCAGAAGTCAATTTTGACCTGTATCCTGCCCGTGAAAACCTCATTTTCTTTTTTAGCAATCTTTATGATGAAACAAGTCGAAATCGGCTATTTCATTCCTATGATCCATGTGATTGTTCAACTGTTTTTGAAATACCTGAAGTAGATTAGTACTCTACATTTTATCATCATAATAGTATGCTTCTTACGTCCGAAGTTCCTTAAGTCAAGCTGTTTGAGTTGAATAAATGATTTTTTTTTACTGAAAGCTTATTGAGGAGATCTGAAACGGTAATTAATTACTTACAGCCAAAAACATATGATCTCCTTCGGAATGTTATAGGGAGGGCATGAGTTCTTGTTAGAATATGGCATAGAAACCGTAGTTATTAAACTGGTTAATCCTGAACCAAAAATCCAATTGCAAAAATAACCACAGTTTTGGAATTGAGAGACTCGAATTAGTCAGAAAAGAGATCTTAAACTTGGTCATCGTTCATTCTCAAAATTCGCGTTTTTTTCTTCGCGCGGAAAAACGCAAAGTAGTGCAGAACCGTGGAAACAAATTTGAATTTGCGACTTAGTCGGCTCTTTACATTTTTGGTAACATGTTCACCAGTTTCTATGCCATTATGAGGAAAAATACAAAGTCAGAAAGCGGAAATTACTCAGAAGTGCATGGAGCGTAGTGATGAAAATGATGATAACTCAGTAACCAGGAGGCGGACAAAAAAGTAAGCACATTTTTGGGATCAGGAGAGACAAGTTAGTCTTAAAGGACCCTCTGATCGGAAACATTTTCCACTCCGAAAGTCAGCTATTTTTTCCCAAGCGGAAAAACGCAGAACGGCGTGATAATCGCGTCAAAAAATGGGTTTCTGCCCCCCGTCAGATTCTCCATATTTTTCTGCACATGTCTGCCACATTTCATGCTTTTACCATAAGACGCACAAACCTGACGCTTATATACCTAACTATTTGTTTTAATTAGCGGGGAAGCATCTTAATACATATTGCAATTTCTTGTTTCGGCGTTCATATTTTCAGCGTATGCGACTCACGCGTTAGAAATATATTCTCAAGTTGAATCTTGGTTAATTATAATTTGAAAAACATTTCATAGATAAATGAAAAACAAAAAAAGAGTTTTTATTGAAATTTTACAAGTTGAAATGTAATTTAAAATCTATTTATCGATTGAAATAGTCTAATATTAAATTGTTTCATATACTGTTACAATTTTTACTGTTGTTAGATACTCTTAATTTTATACCTACAATTTTTGAATAGCCTCAATAGCAAGATCCAGTTAACGCCGGTCTCTCTAAATTGAGGCTTCGATTAGTATATCCAGGGTTGCTACCGTCAATAGGATTTTACTAGATCTAGAGGATCTAATAAATTTCAGCGTTGCTAACGTGGTACAATTGTACCGTTTTTGGTTCAATTTCGAGGTCCAGGCACAATACGGTACATTTGAAAATTTTTGGTACAATCCAAGTTTTAACGTCGTTCACACCTCATGAACGACGTTATTGACGAAGTTGGTTTCGAAGATCTGTGCAAAATCATCAAGAAGCAGAAATTCTCGATAGTATTTGATGAAATCACAGACTTGAGTAACAAAAAGAGCCTGGTTATAGTTGTTCGCCATCTTGATCTGAATGGTGTTGATCGAGAAGACAGTTTTCCTGTAAAAGACCCCTTCTTATGACTTATGGAAGTTCAGCAATGTACAGCCGAAAATATTTACCGGGCCATAACTAAGCTACTTTTTTAAGAAATTGGAGCTCCAAAGGCAAACAGAATAGGATTTGCCGCAGACAATGCATGGGTTATGATGGGGGAGCAAGGTGGTGTTTAGGCAAAGCTGTCAGAAGACTGTTCAAGTTTATTTGTACTTAGTTGTTCTTGCCGTTCCATTCACATATGTGCTAGTGCTGCTTCAAACAATTAAAGAAATTGAAGATTTTTGTCAGGATGTATACGGCTATATTTGTCGCAGCCCAAAACGGGCCGGTCAGACTTTAGAATTGCAAAAGTAAATGGAATTGGAACTTTGGAATTGGAAATGGAATTGGAACTAAATAACATTGAACTTTGAGACATATAGCAACTCGATGGTTCTCTAGACAAGCCGTCGTAGCTCGATATTTGGAGCAGTGGGATTGCTTGACTTTATTCTTCCGTGCGGAAAGTCTTAAAGAGCACAACAAGCCGGGGAAGGCCACTGCCATACTAAAAAACTGTTGTCAATGGTTTTCAAGGCTTACTTTGGCTTCCTGGTCTATATTTTGAAGTGCATCGAAGACCTAAACAAGCAATTTCATTCAGAAGACACCTAGATTCATCTTATCTATAATCGTTTTTCTGAAGTGTACAAGACAATAGCATCCCACTTTTTGCTGCCTAGAAAGTGATTACCAAAGAACGTTATTCCCGCCTCATAAACCCACATGACACCAACTACTACGTCGATGTCAATGACGTGGAATGTGGGGACCCAGTGGAAGTGATTTTTGCCAAACCAAAGGTATCTCTATCTGCTGCAGTTGAGTTTGAAAAGAGTTTAGGAAGTTTTTTATCATGCTCTGTGATTAGATTAGAAAACTTTTTTTCAACTTCAGGCATTCATCAGTAAGAAACTTCGATAGGCTTCATCCAGACTATGCTATGGGAGTAGAGTAAAATCAGCCAAACCTGCACCGCTTCTGGATCAGTTTCTGAGCTGATTGACAATGATCTGGAAGATATCTTCCAAGAGTGGAAGAGATTACCAGTTTGCTCTGAGCTTGGTGCTTTGATTGACTCAGATCCATCCGGCAAAAAGATGTTAATGGGTCAAAGTGGTTTCCTCTGCTCGGGCGTTTCACTTTAAGCCTATTTGTTCTCCCACACGCTTCCGCTGCAGCTGAGCGAACTTTCTCAGCTGTCAATCAGAACAAAACCAGCATTAGAAATCGTCTCGGTTTCACCACCTTGAACGGGCTTCTCAGTGGAAAAAGGATCGTCTCAAAGAATTGAAAACCACCCTTGAAAACGGTTCTACATCCCAAGTGGAATAACTGTGGAGAGGGATATGAAAAAGTTGGGCTACAAGAAGAAACAGCAGAAAAAATGACCAATTAGCACAAATGTTCCTTTTTTTGAATGTTACAGTTTTATTACCTTTTTACGGTTCAACCTGATTTCTTGTGCAATATAGTCGAAATACTTTTGTTAAATTAATTTAGTTCTGATTAGTAGAATCGACCAAGAACTTATGTAGGATGATCAGTGAGTTATGTGGTCAACACGTAAGTCGCCGGTGGGTAGCCTAGTCCATGGACCCATGGAAATCCATGGTTTTAGTCACTTTCATGACGTGATTGCTGATATGTTTTGTCTGTAGCTTCTGGTGCTCGTTAATCATCCTATAGGGGGATTATAAGTTGTTGACATTACGTTATTGGGTTTCTTACTTTATCCATTATTCGCCTTAATGCCCAAAATTTTGAAAGAAAGGGTTAACCCCGACAATCAGATTCGGGAACGCTTTCAGAAAATTTTACTGAAATCTTCTTCTAAAATGCTTTTAGTGGTTTAGGTCTGCTATTTTGTTAATCTGAGAAAGTCTATAGAAGCATTCTTCATATTTCAAGCTATGAGGTTGCTACTGCCTTGGCTTTATTTTTCCTGCTCTTACCCTAGAACCATTTCTCAGTTTTCAGCGAAATCAATTAGACATAACTACCGGCAAGCGTCGCAAAGCGACGCAAGCGGCGAATTTTTAAACTACTGTTCAGATGGTACAAATTAATCTTTTGTGGTACGACTTTGAAACTGGTAAAATTTATCTCAAAGCGTTGCCAACGCTGCACTATTGCTAGGACATAAGAATAAGATAGATAAATAGTGACCTATATTGATTTAATCTAAGATCTAAGAATTGAATTAAATTCTGAATTGATTCTATACAAGTTTCATAGCAGTTCTTAAAGACAAAACAAAAATAAGAAATTCCTTTTCTTTGATTAGTTGTTACACTTCTATTTTCTTCCTACTCTGGTCTCGATTCCAGAGAGGGGGCCATGGCCCCCCTGCCCCCCCCCCCCTTGCAGGCGCCCATGGATGGAAAGGGGTAGCTACCTGCTCAGAGTCCATATTACACGATTATTCAAATATATCTCTCCAAAAGACAGAAAGCTACGGGTGTAAGGCCACCCTCCTTATTTATCTGAAGGACCTCTCACAAACGCTACAAAACGTGGGACCATAAACGTTAGTTTTGGAACTTCAGGCAGTCCTTCCCCCGAAAAGCGCCCACAACCCCTCTTTAATAGCAAGGGTGCAACCATAGAATCACATACAACATTTTATTGTGACGAAGGCCGTATCCAGGGGGATTGGGGTTTGACACCCCCTCCCCCCCCCCGAAATGTTTGTCCGGATCGTAAAAACGTATCATAAATCCATAGGAACAATTTTTGTATGCTTTTTTTTGTGTAGCCCCCCTCCCGAACAAAAATCCTGGTCACGGCCCTGGTTGTAACGTGCCTATAAGTAAAAAGCGACTTGTGACAATAGTAACTCATACTCTAAAAAACAAAATTTTGGTAATTATAATATTAAATATATCAAATATCTTTTTATGAGGATTCAAATATACGAAATTTATTAAATTTGAAATTATTCATAAAAAAAGCTACGAGCCTGAGAAAAATGTCATTAATTTTTGAAAAGGGGATGCAATATTGCTGGAAATTGCATCATTTTATTTAACTGGTAAAAGTATCCTTTTTTGGGGATATAAGGTCCTATATTTAAAACTCCAAATATTACATATTCCCAAGAAATTCAGTAACGGATGTGTGTTAGTTTGTCTTGCTTTGTTGTTGTTTCTCCACAGGACTGAGAATTTTCAAAGAGGTGTAGTAGAATATCAAGAGAAAGTTCAATTCTGGAGTCTAAAACAAATTGGATCGAACTGCAGGAAAGTACCGGATTCTGCCATTTCGTGTGCAAATAATTTTTTTGGCCCAAACAGGGGAAAAATACTTTCGAATGATTACTCTGAGAGGGTCAATCGGTTTAGAATCATAGCCAGGGTATATACTTAGCTAAAACCTTTCAGAACTTCCCACATAAAAGTGCTGATTCCGGTCATTTTGTAACACATGACCTCTATAAGGCGAAAATGAAATTGAGCGAACACTATGAGATGACTGATCTAAGTACCGGGTTTGCCCCCCCCCCCCAAAAAAAAACAAAAAAACAATTGTCCATCTCGAAAAAAAGTAATAAAAATGCATATAAACTTATTTTTGATTTGTAATTTAGATTTTTTGTAACCTCATCTCCCCTCCCCCGAACAAAAGTCTTAATTAGACTGGAACAAAGTCTTGAGTAAAAATTGGCATAGTGAATTTGTTAATCTGTGTGTAAAAAAAAAATCTGTAAAAATACGGTACAGTGCTATACCACAGTCACAGTCGGATTAAGGCTATATTGGGCGTACGATTGATTAGAACAATTCTTATTCTCATTTCCAGATATTGCACATTCGAAAATACTGGATTATTTATTCATGATTTTGATAAAATTATGAAAATATCTAATGGGCGCCCCAATCGTTCTTTGTCGAGCCAATGGAGGCAAAGGGTGGTGGGGGAGGGATTCCTCCCTTAACTTATTAAGAAAAGAAAAACGCATTTCTTTTTAAATTAGCCACATGGAAACTTAAAATGAATAGAAATTAATCAGCATATGGTGATGAGGCACCCCCATCTCAACCTCCCGCTATTCACTCCAAAGTTTTATAGTGCTTGAATAATACTTCTTATAGCACAGGCAAACTAGAGTTTGACCCCAAACAAATTGCAACAGAAATGATTTTTACACCATGTTGTAGAGACAAAAGATGAACAACATATCCAAAGTTGCACATTCTAGGTCGACGCAAAACTAGTTTTTTTTTTGCGTATTGTGTCAGTTTTCTGATTTTCCTAACAAAAAAAAATTAAGTTCCGGTAATTGTCCGTTTTTCTTGAAGTGAATTATCATTCTGATGTAAAAAGACGAGATGAGTGCGAAAATGGAGTCAAATTTGGTGTACGGTATATAAAAAAAAGTTTCATAATCATCAATATGAGATTTTTACGCTTCTCGTCGTCGTGACCCCCCTTTCTTATCAGACCATCTTTCGCTGGCTAAATTGTCGGTTTTGAGATCTAATAATTAGTTAGCCTGAATCTGATCATCGCTGGCTCCATCACCTGATGGGTCTGCCTAAAAAAGGGATCGCAAGATGTTTATTAAAACATAAAAATATTAGAAAAGGGAAATCATCTATAAAACTAGTTTTCAGCGGCCGGCATTTAAAATCCCTCTTAGAATAAACTATTATTAACACACTAACTAGTCATCACAACTGATAAACTATCGAATCAGCTTCATGAACATTTCAAAGACAGAATCAAACTCCGACTAGTATTCACAACTTATTCTTTTGATTCAGATACCTAAAGTTCAACGTTCTCCTCATCGTTATAGTTTTGATTCTTGGAGAGTTAGAACATGCTGTCTCTTTACACGTTTCACATGCTACAGTGCAAGCTAAGTCGTTTTTAAAGCAGCTACATTTCGCTGAGCTACATTCCAGTTGACAGGAGCACTTCACGATTTCCAGAAGCAGACGAGGGACTAGTGGGACGTCAGTAGTCAATGGATACAAGAAGTCATCTTTATTTTTTCAACCCCATTCCTCGGCTTTAAGTTCAGAATCAGGATCTCCACTCCATACCTAAAATTGGTAGAAAACCCTGTAACTGTGGAATCTAGCCGCATTAGAAGTTGGTGGTAACTATTCTGGGTGGACGAGTGTGCTAGCAGTAGTCACCTTCTTTTTAAAAGCTTCCCTACGGAGTTCATTACGAATTCAAACTTTTGATGAGCCGTATATCATGAGCAGAGCGTCTTCTCCAGCAATCCTTACTTCCTCCTTCGAAGCTTGCTTCATCATGAAACTGCAGCTGATATACGATAATCAGCGTCTGCCATTAGCTTCTTCAGAGCAAGGCCTTTTCCCACACTGTGGATCCGTGAAGTAGAGTGCACAGCATAAGATGGCGTGAGCAAAAAGAATCAGATGGCATGTCTCTTGGCCCAGCTTCTCTTTCAATTAGGGAATATCCCATATTCAGGGAGCTTTGTTCGACTTTGGCTCAGGTGCGAAGAATAGTTTCTTGCTTGATAAGTCACCATGATAAGACAATAGAACCAAAAATATCAGTATGATCTCCAATGACGGCAGTGTCGTAATGCCGGAAAGAATCAACAGCAGCTTGCACAATTGGGACATCTGCATCACCTGGTGCCTAGACTACGACAAAGCCCTTTGATAGGAGATAAACAACCAGCCTGCAGATAAACCTGGCCTTGTTTTTCTTGCAGGACAAGAACTCGTCCTTTTTTACCTTCAGATACATATTTGCTGGGAAAAAGATCTCACGGCTGACTATACGACTTCTCTTAGACTGGGACACATCCTTTATCGTAGCTCCGCCATCATAGCCGTCGAACACATTAGTGGCAGACTGATATTTTGGGTTACGTAAGTAGCATAATGGTCAAGGATTTCGGAGTATCGTTAGTTTTTAGCCCATGAAATCCTCTGCAGAAGAGCTCCACCGTTGATGATATATCGAATGCCTTTGGGAAGGGGAGTTGAGTACTCCTCAAGATTGCAAGTCTGTGCTAAGGCCTTGTCAAACTCTGGCTTGTTCGGAGACCGGAGCATGGAAGAACTGTCAAAAAGTGATGCTGGGTAGGAACACAGTCCATTTTGAAAGTACTCAGATTCCGTGAGATTAATTCTCTTTGCTAACGTGATCAGCCTCTGAAAAAGGATAGTGGAGTCCAGTCTTTTCCAATCTCCACCTGAATTTTGCTTTGTAGTAATTTGTACTTCCTGTTGTTTTCGTCAAAACACAAAATCAGCGACCAGCTTTTCAGACATGGAGTCAATGATTCTTAGGCTTAAATCTCTAGCAGAATCAGCGTTGGCAGATTCGTAGGCTGTCAGGCCGCTGGTGTTGAAGATCCATCCTTTTTCTAGGAAATCGATAACAACCTGGGTGTCTTTACAGTCTCTTAGCTGCCACGATTCGGACGTTTCCTTGTGTTGTTCACTGGTTCCATGAAATCCTGTGACATACCCTCTATCAGAAGATTTAGTGCAGAGCAGATTGGTCGAGACAGAACCCATAAAGACTTTTGTATCTCTGTCATACCACTTCCATCGGTAAGGCAACCAGCCGTTTTGAGACAACGCATGAGCTCCTGCTGGGAGAATTCGTGGAGAGCCAGGCCCAGAATCTATCAGAACATCTGATCACATATATCCCATTCTGTAAAGCTTGATAAACGGCAGGATGGGTTTCTTGGAGCTTGACCATTCGCTGGAGGTAAAGCTGGCAGGATTTTGTGTAATTAAAGTGCCCAGATGCCGCCAGATAAGTGAGCATGTCAGAGGCTGATTTTAAGTGGAGATCCCATGGCCCAGATCGTTCGGCTCTAATGAAATTTCGCAGTACGGATATCATATCGGAGCATTGGAATCACAGTTTCAGAGATCCTGTACTGGAGCAGCTTGTTAGGTGGCGGATATATCGAATGACTTTTTTGTATCTATAGATGGCAAGACATCAAACATGGGCATTAACGTGACTTAATAAATGATTACTCGGGGTAATTTTCAATTGTAACTTTTTAGCTTATGGCTTTATCTGAGAAATCACTTGGACAAAGCGTGGGATAAAACGTTGATATAATTTATTGCATACGAAGGTAATGAAAGTGGTGTAGCTGCCTCCTGTGTTAACTGGTCTTCTAAACGAGCCAACTATAATTTATCAGCCCACTTATTCTTTTTCCAACAATCGACGGATTGGTGGACAATAAGTGCTAAAAGAAACATGTAAAATGAAAATAAAAAAGTGCATATTGATGAATATGAAACGGGATTTTTTGTAGATACTACATCAGATTAATTTGATTTTGGGCTCATCTCCTCATTTTATGTCAGAATAGTTGCCTTCTGATAGTATGTTGAAAAAGAGGTCACAACAATGCGAAGGGTAAAATCACATATTAATGATTATGAAACTTTTTCTGGTGAATTGTGCACCAAATTTGTTTTCATTTTCGGGCTAAGCTCTTCATTTTACATCAGAGCGATACTTCATGTACAGAAAAACGAACATTTACCGATAGTTCATTTTTTTTAGAAAAAACTGAAAAAATTCACACAGAGAAGAAAAAAAAACTAGTTTTGCGTCGACCTAGAATTTGCAACCTTGGATATGTTTTGAGCTTTTTTTTTCTCCACAACATGGAATAAAAATCAATTCTGTTGCAATTTGATTGGGGTCGGCCCATATTTTTTGCTAGTTTGCTTGTACTATTATTCCAACTGAAGATTCGGTAGGTTTAAGATGAGAAAGCCTAATACCTTCTTTGGACTTTACTTTCCAGCTCGTGAATTAAACCCTTGAGGGGATTCAATAAGATAAAGAACCAGCCTATCTAGTATATTATAAACTTTTTTAGTTTGTGTGGCCAAACTATTTACAATTGATTAGGCGGTCTTACCATAACTTGTAGAGCTTGGATAAGCGATCCGAATAAACGTCGACATCTACTTTCCCTGAAATCTTAGAAAAACCTTGTAACTTCTCTAAATCTTAGACAAATAACATTCGACATCTACTTTCCATGAAATCTTAGAAAAACCTTGAAACTTCTCTAAATCTTAGACAAATAACATTCGACATCTACTTTCCCTGAAATCTTAGAAAAACCTTGAAACTTCTCTAAATCTTAGACAAATAACATTCGACATCTACTTTCCCTGATATCTTAGAAAAACCTTGTAACTTCTCTAAATCTTAGACAAATAACATTCGACATCTACTTTCCCTGAAATCTTAGAAAAACCTTGAAACTTCTCTAAATCTTAGACAAATAACATTCGACATCTACTTTCCCTGAAATCTTAGAAAAACCTTGAAACTTCTCTAAATCTTAGACAAATAACATTCGACATCTACTTTCCCTGAAATCTTAGAAAAACCTTGTAACTTCTCTAAATCTTAGACAAATAACATTCGACATCTACTTTCCCTGAAATCTTAGAAAAACCTTGTAACTTCTCTTTTTTCGTCCCGAACATAGATATATTTAGCTTTAGAGAAACTTCTATCATTAGGAAGTGGAAATTTGTTTTTTTTTTTTTTTTTATCAAACGGAGCTGAATTTTCTTTTTAAAATTCAGGAAAGGGCTGTCCATAAAAATTTTCTAGTGCACCTGCTAGGAGAATGCCAAAAATCATCTCAAAAGAAATGTCATTTGATCAATTTGACAGCTCTTCGAATTTTCTGTGGCGAAACCCGCTTTGACTGAAAACTTTGCCGACACAATTTCATTGTGTTTTCAATCAAATTTCATAATCAAATCACAAATTCTCAATAGGTTTCAGTGATGAGTAGTCCCCTGGGAAAATTTGCTAATGGACCCTTTGCCTTTGAGACAGTCAGTCAACGTTAAGGCTCACAAAATGATATTTAAGGTATTAAATCCTCTTAAAAAAATGTATCTTGCAGGCTCACAAAATGATATTTAAGGCTCACATATAAAGGCTCACAAAATGATATTTAAGGTATTAAATCCTCTTAAAAAATGTATCTTGCAGGCTCACAAAATGATATTTAAGGCTCACATATAAAGGCTCACAAAATGATATTTAAGGTATTAAATCCTCTTAAAAAAATGTATCTTGCAGGCTCACAAAATGATATTTAAGGCTCACATATAAAGGCTCACAAAATGATATTTAAGTTATTAAATCCTCTTAAAAAAATGTATCTTGCAGGCTCACAAAATGATATTTAAGGCTCACATATAAAGGCTCACAAAATGATATTTAAGTTATTAAATCCTCTTAAGAAAATGTATCTTGCAGGCTCACAAAATGATATTTAAGGCTCACATATAAAGGCTCACAAAATGATATTTAAGGTATTAAATCCTCTTAAAAAAATGTATCTTGCAGGCTCAAAAATGATATTTAAGGCTCACATATAAAGGCTCACAAAATGATATTTAAGGTATTAAATCCTCTTAAAAAAATGTATCTTGCAATTATTAAGTCTTGACTGTTTCACTCACTTCAGTTTTTTGTTTTGTTACACTTTTTTTTCCTAATGATTAGATTTCTACTAAAATGTTGCAAGTTCAAGCAAAAATAACAAAAGTTTATTTTAAAGAGTTAAACAAGAATATTTTCAACTTCAGCTTCTCAAAGGTGCCTAAGTTACTATACACATTGGACTATTTGACAAAATTCAAAATTTTTGATGGGAAAGCTTAAGGGGTGTATAAAGTAAACCTATAAATGCATAATGCTCTATTTTAGCGACAACTCTTGGGACTTCTTTAGTTTCATCGCCTTGAAACAATAATTGTCGTATAAGATTTCTTGTGCATATTTCTAAAATCTGAAAAGAAAAAAAAAGAAAAAGAACAGAGCTTTTCTGATAGACTATCTATCAACAAGTGAAATCACATCATTTTTATACAATTCTGAAAAAAGCTTATGCCAGCTATCTGCAATAATGGTTCAAATAAACTGACTTGTAATATTTCCCTAAATTTGTAGAATTCTGAAGAACTAGCGCTTTACTGAAAACTGATCTTACTTGACGTTATGAAAGAACTAACATTGTAGATTAAAATTTACTGATTTCATAGTCAAGGAAGGACTATTGAGAGCTTTTTAAATTGGTGTAGAGTACTTTAGGACTCTTCTGTTCCTAATCGTGTTGCGTTGTTGCGATTTTGTTTTTTCAATAAAGTGCTAGTTTCCCAAAATTCTGCAAAATTCAGGAAAATACTACGAGTCAGTTTATGTGAACCATTATTGTAGATATATGCTGCATAAACTGAGAAGCAATAGTTTCTGATTGTTTTAAGTTTCATCCTAGCTGTTTACTTTTGTCGGAAAAACTCTTTTTTAATTATTCTGGTAAAGACTAGTTGATAATTGATAATCTTTCTTCGCTTAATAGAAAACAATTTGTCACACATCAAGAAAAATAGAATGCACAATAATAATACATATAAAAAATTACCAATAAAAAATTACCTCATACGTACAATCATAACGCACAGCCAAAAACAAAGAAGAATCGTACCTGCTAGTAAAGGTAAAGTGGGTGCCTAATTTTGCAAGATTTCATAAATAGGAACCTCCTTCGTTTGGCTTTTTTTTTAGTATTTTTTGAAAGTTAGATTGGAAGTGTGAATGAAGTAATCCTGTGATTATTGTGTGTCTTAGCCATGGTATTTGTAGTAGTTTTCCTTATTTTCATATTGAAACAGTGTATTGCAGCCGCGAGTGAGCACTATGCCAACTTGGCTTCTTATGACTATTCTTCTATGTTTATCTAGAAATTATGTGAAAAACTCGTTTTCTAAAGAGTTAAAGAGGCTGAGTTACAGGTCGAACCTTAAAACGTACAGGGATTAGGAGGCCACAGTTGGGGGGGCTGCCGCCCCCCAAATCCCCCCCTTTCGCAGCCTTTAAATCAAAAAAAAAGTTTTTTAACTGAAGTAAGGAGCGACCATTAAATCTTAAAACCGAACAGAAATTTATTCCGTATATGAAAGAGGCTGCTGTGCCTCCCTCCGCCTCGCTCTTACGCTAAAGTTTGACTTTTTCTCACAACTCTTTTTTAAACAATAAAACTTTAAGCGTAAAGAGCGAGCGCGGTTGAGGAGGGCACAGCCTCTTTCATATACGGAATATTTGCTGTTCGTTTTAAAGAATTTAATGTCCGCTCCTTAACTTTCAGTTTAAAAACTTTTTTTTTTATTTAAAGCTGCGAAAGCGGGGGGTTTTGGGGGGCTGAGCCCCCCCAACTGTGCCTCCTAATCCCTGTAACGTTTTTTAAGGTTCGACCCTTGTAACTCAGCCTCTTTAACTCTTTTAGAAAACGTAGTTTTTTTCAAATAATTTCTGCACTTTTTTGTACAGTTTATTACTTATTATTGCTTGACTAACTGTTAGGCTGAATCGTGTCAAGGAGTTGAAAGGTGGGGGGCTGCCGCCCCCAAACCCCCCGCTCTGAACCATTCTTGTGTTTAAGGCTTTTTAATTCCTGAATACTCAAATCACGTCGTAACAGGTTGCCTCCTAATCCCTGTACTTTTAAGGTTCGAATCTTAGTGACTCAGCCTCTTTAAAGCCCCCCCCCCGTGGCCTCTAATCCCATATACGTTTTAAGGGTTGACCTTGTAACTCAGCCTCTTTAACTCTTTAGAAACGTAGTTTTTTTTCAATCTACAACATAAACAGTTAGACATGCTTTGTTATGAAAATTGACGCGCAGATATTTTCATAACCAAGCATGTCTAACCCTGTTTATTCTGTATTATGTGAAAAACTAAGTTTTTCGTAAATGTAACTTTCGGGGATAATTTTTTTCGGTCTGAAATATCAAAAGGCCCTAACAGGATCCGAATTCCGCTTGAATGAGTCCTCATTCAAACCGATCCGTTGCCAACTGTGGCCTGTAGGCTGCTAAGAAAAAAAAAACGAAATGAATTTTAAGTGGCTATATTTGGTTTTTTGAAAACGGGAAGGAGTGATCTGATTGAGCGAAATTTTCGAGGATTAAGCTCCTGGGCCCTAGGAAAGCTTAACTTATAAATTTCACCCCATCGGGACAACGTTTAAGGGGGGCTGTGTGTGGAGGGTCCAAACTTCCGGCCCAGTTTACCCCATGAAGTATAAGTCGGAGAGATGAAATTTTTGCCAAGTTTCTTAGTTTGAGCTTGGGCTACAAATGCGATTACGCCGTCTCTCTGCGACCTCTAGGACCTGAAATCGCTTAACCTTGTGGTGGGTAAGCCTCTTTTAGAGGCCAAGTGTGCCTCCTTGATAAAACTTTACGTAAAGAGCGAGGCGTTGAGGAGGGCACAGCCCTTCTTTCATATACGGAATAATTGTTCTGTTCTTTTTAAGTTTTAAATGTCGCTCATTACTTTCAGTTTAAAGAATTTGTTTTTTATATTTAAAGGATGCGAAAGCGGGGGGGTTTTGGGGTGGTAGCCCCTCACTGTGCCTCCTAATCCCCCTGTACGTTTTAGAGTTTCGACCTTGTAACTCAGCCTCTTTAACTCTTTAGAAACGGAGTTTTTTCAATAATTTTCTGCACGTTTTTGTACAGTTTATTACTTTTATTTCTGACTAACTGTTATGATCGTGTCAGGAAGTAAGTTTGGGGGGCTTCGCCCCCCAAACCCCCCGCTCCTTGAACATTCTTGTGTTAAGTCTTTAATTTCCTGAATACGCAAATCACGTCCGTACAGGTGCCTCCTAATCCCTTGTACGTTTAAAGGTTCGAACTTGTGACTCAGCCTCTTTAACGCCCCAACTGTGCCGCCTATCCCTGTACGGTTTTAAGGGTCGACCTTGTAACTCAGCCTCTTTAACTCTTTGAGAACAACGTAATTTTTTTCAAATAATTTAAAAAAAGAAACTGAGTTTTTTCTTTTCAAAGTAATTAAAAAAGTTGCTCGATGGTGAATCGAACCGAGTTTTCCCGCGTGAATCCTAAGTCTCAGCCGCTGGACTATACAAACCATAGGTAATTGTTGTTTAGCACTATAAGTTATTTTCGACGCAAGCAAATTCCCAAAAATCTGATATGTGGTTTTTGGAACAGGGAAGGGATTGATCAGATTGACTGAATTTCGAGATAAGCTACAGGCCCCAGAAGCTTATCCTCTAAATTTCAGCCCGATCAACAACGTAAAGGGGGTTGTGAGGAAAAAATTAACATGGGCTAATCTAAGGAAAACGGAGGTTTTTCGTAAATGTAAATTCGGGGGATAATTTTTTTCGGGTCTGAAAATATCAAAAGGCCCTAACAGGTCGAATTCTGCTTCAATGAGTCCTCATTCAACCGGATCCGTGCCAACTGTGGCCTGTAGGCCGTGGCTAGACAAAAAAAAAAAGAGATGAATTTTAAGTGGCTATCTTTGGTTTTTTGAAAACATGGAAGGAGTGATCGGATTGAGCTGACATTTCGGGATAGCTTCCCGGCCCTAGGAAAGCTTACCTCTAAATTCAGCCCAATCGGAAAAAACAACGTTAAAGGGGGGCTGTGGTGGGAGGGTCCAAACTTCCGGCCCAGTTTACCCCTGAAGATAAAGTCGGAGGAGGATGAAATTTTGCAAGTTTCTTAGTTTGAGCTTGGGCTACAAAATGCAATTACCGCCGTCTCTCTGCGACCCTCTAGGACCTGAAATCGCTTAACATTGTGGTGGGTCGCCTCTTTATAGAGGGCACACGTGTGCCGCCTTGAAACAGGACTTTATTATGAATAGTCAACAATCGTTGTTTTTATAGGGTAAAACCCAGTTTTAGTTTATCTCTGTTTATCTATTGGATGATAATAACTTTGCATGTGTTGTAATAGCAAAGATTACACTTACCTAAGTGATTGTCATACGCTGGACGAAGTCTTGGATCGGGCTGGAAGTTTAAAATAGTTCAACTTTCGACCAATCAGAATTCAAGATGGAAATCGACCAATCAGATTCAAGATTCAAAGACCTCGAGACTTGATCCAAGACTCAGTAGCTTGATCCTGAATTCCAAAAGTTCAGTGTTTACTGGACACTGCTTCATTTAGACAAAGCCTCAGCCAGCAGTTTCCCATAAGTATCAAGCTATACCCCACGTCACGTACCTACGACGTATCTATTGTCAGCCTCTTATCCCCCACAGTTTCGACAATTTGAACTAATATGATCCTGGTTATTGCAATCTGTCACGTTGTTACGATTGATATTAAACTAAAAACCGATTTTTATGCTCAATTAATCAGGTATATCGGGTCATCAATAAGCCGGGTCATCGGGTCATCAATAATATAATTCTGGTCTTATCCAAAACTAGGGGACGTGAGGATATATGACGTGAGGATAGCCTATGTGGGTTATTACGTTAGGGCTTCAATGCATATGATATGCATTGAATTATTTTGTAAACGTAGCGAAGCTTTGTAGCAAGAGATAATAAGCTACCAAACCTTCAAACATTGGCGTGAGATTGTCAAGATCCTGGAGGGTGGGGGGCAAAGTTGGAGCCAATTTTTCCAAATCAAGAGAAAATGACAGTGAAAATGAGAAATGAGCCACATAGTGCCATAAAGGTAAAGATATGCCGAAGAAAACTGACCCGTTTCTGTGTATGCTTGAATTATGCAGGCCTATCTTAGTTTCGATAGGATTTTTGAAGGAATTAAATTTCAGCTGGGGAGCAAACTGGGATCTTGGGGCAAACTAAGGTCTGGAAGGGCAGTTGACCCCTGTTCCATTGCAAACTACGCCCTTCAACGGTTCAACCGCCTTCAAACGGTTTCGAATACACTAATCGATACACCCCATCCTCACTAGTGGGGTTTCATGGTTCTTGCTGTTCAAAAAATGCGGCTAATCATCTCCTTGTCCTGGGTTTGTGATTTAGATCACTTTACTGAGCGATATAGAACTAGGGAATGAACTTTACGCCAATTCGAATTCCTAGTTGAACCTGACGATGATCTTCAAAATAATGAATAAACTGATATTAGATTATAATGATAAAAATTTAAAAACTATCCTTAACAGAATGTTTATATTTAGCCAAACTTCTTTAAATAGATTGACCTTACAAACGGTAAATAATCCATCTAGTTTCCGGCAGGTTTCATACATTAGTGTGATTTTTTTTTCTATTGCTTATTGTTCTTTAACAATTAGATAAAAAAAATTTTTTTTCAACTTAAAGTAAGGAGCAGCATTAGAACGTAAAACGAACAGAAGTTATTAGGTATATGAGGGGGGTTGCTCCTCCTGAACATCTCGCTCTTTACGCTAAAGTTTTTTGTACTTAAAAAAAACCTCGTATTGTTCTAATTAAACGAACATAGTGTTTCAGGAGTCGTTCTTAAAGAATTGCGACAGAATTCAAACTTTAGCGTAAAGAGGGAAACACTGAGGAGGAGCAACCCCCCTCATATACGTAATAATTTCTGTTCGTTTTAAGTTTTAATATTGTTCCTTACTTTCAGTTAAAAAAAACTTTTTTTTTCATTTAATTTCTGATCGTTTTTTAAATAATGCCAGGAAATCTGACTAAACCTTCACGGAAAAATCCCTCGTCCCCACAGATTAATTCTCTAGACAATTCAATCTTGGTGAAAATTTACCCCTGGAAAATTACCCTTAATATCTCCACGCGTAAAATTGTGTCGGCAAAGAGAAAGCAAGACATATGAAGAATTTCGTATAGGAATCCTGTTCAACTCTGTTGAACTCTGTTGTTGAACATTTTATGTCAACTATGTTGAACATTTTATTCAACTCTGCTGAACATAATGGCTATCTTAGAATTTTGATCGGAGATTTTAAGAAAAAAGGGGTGTGGGAGGGGGCCTAGTTGCCCTCCTATTTTTTGATCACTTGAAAAGAGATCTAGAGCTTTTAGTTTCCATTCAAACAAGCCCTTTACCTGATATTCTAGGACCACTGGATCGATTGGATCACCCATGAAAAAAAAAACAAAAAAAACACGCATCTGTGATCTTTCTCTGGTAAAAAATATAAATTCCACATTTTTGCAGATAGGGGCTTGAAACCTCTGCAGTACGGGTTTCTGATACGCTGAATCTTATGTTGTGATTTTCATCAGGATTACATGAATTTTAAGGGGTATTTCTTCCTTTTTTCGAAAATCAGGTAAATTTTCTCAGGCTCGTAACCCTTGATGGGTAAGACTAAACTTAATGAAACTAATATATTTGAAATCAACATAAAAAGTCGATTCTTTTGATATATCTATTGGTATAAAATTCCGTTTTTTAGAGTTTTGGTTACTAATGAGCCGGGTCGCTCCTTACTTACACTTCGTTACAAATAACCTTTTGACAAATGACCTAAATTGGAATTTATAGACTAGGGCATGGTCAAGCCACGAGAGAAAATACTTAACACTGTTTATGTTTAAGCTGTCATGGGGCTAGAGACACTTTTGCGTTTACACTACACTAAGGACAGTGGTGTCAATTGGTGGGAGCAAGAGGGTATGAGCCCTAGATTATTTTGCCCTCTCCTAAGTTTTGTAAGTTTTGAAAAACACCGACTGTTGGGGACATTTTCATTAAAATGCCTTTCCCCTGGTATTTTCATTGAAATAGCTGATAAACAACAAAATCACCCCCCCCCCCCTCTTGGTTTTGAAAATAAATTTGCCCCTCCACCCAAGTTTTCATAAATTGACGCCACTGCCTAATGACGGACGCGTTTATACAAAATGTTAATACAAAACATTGTTCAAAAGAGTCATAGATTGTCATCATAAATTGTTATAGTCCCTAATGAATTAAGACGTTAGTTAACAAATGTGTGTAGTGAAATGATTTTTTCAGTAATATAATTCTTTAAAGATTTCTTGACGAAAAGGTCGAAATTTTTAAGAGTGTAAATAAGCTGCACGAACTTAGTTTACACATTAATTACTATCATTAATTAATTAAACTTAGTTTACACATTAATTATTAATTACACATTAATTACATTAATTACACATTAATTATTACCACTGCAATCACAAACAAACTAAATCTCAAATGAAGTTCCAATGATTATAATATTAAATTTTCATTAGTCAATATTGTGGGCCTACTTTCAAATTGTATTCAAATTCTACACTTGTGTTTGTCATAGTCATAGATAATGAATCAAAGGCGTTGACCATGGGCGTTAATTCATGAAAGGGCTGGTCAGGAGCGTAGCTCCAGTATTTTTATTGGGGGGGAGCAAGAGGGGTCTACCTCCAGAGACTCAAGGGTCGTGGGCCATTTAATAGTTTTTTCTAAATTATAGGGGGGGGAATACCTCCCCCCAAACGATGCCACTGATGTGGGACGGATTGTTTTCAGTTCTTTTAATGAACATGCAAAAAGGTAATTTTCAAAATCTGGGGTATTTATAAAGGCTATTACCCTGCCCCCTCTCCCCAACCCCCACCCCAATTGGCAAATTGGGATTTGAAATTAAAGAAACCAATGAATGCTACTTTGAAGTTCCAATTTTCTTTAAATACATCCTTATGACTTCTTCCATCCCATTCGGGGACGATGAGCTTTCTGTTTAGCCACAAATGGATGGCTAAAAACAGCAATTTTGGAACCTTCTATCCTTCTCCCGTAAGGTCTGCAGAATCTCAATCTCTCTGTCATTCACAATCTTTCTGTTGTTCTTTCTTTCTTTCATTGTTTCTCAATCTTTCTGTCGTTCTTGTCAATCTTTCTCTTTCTGTCGTTCAAAAAATCTCAATCTTTCTGTTGTTATAGCCCAAGAAAGTGGAACTTAACTGTATTTTTCGTTTAACATGTTGTTAGACATACGGTCAGTCAAACGGGTACCTATGACTTCACTTAGACTATTCTTCTGGAAAACATATAACCAATCTTCCTCTGCTTTTCGAAGCTCTTGCAATCCAGAACTATCCTTGAACACTGTCATTGCCGGAGCTACCAATATTCTAATCTTGGACGGCAGACAAATCTTCCTATTCTTCCAAACTTTTTTTTTCAACTGTGTTGAAAAAACACTCTGGGTCTTGGTTATTCTACTTTTTACATCTTCACTGCATCCATCATCTTTGCTACCCAACTACCCACTACCCACTACTTAACACTACCCAAGTAAGAAAAGATATCCTCATGATTTGTCTCCTTGTTATCCTACCCAACATCACCTCTTCACCTTCATTTATCCCTAATCAATGCGCCTTAGCATTCGTAACATTAATTTTCAAACCTATTCTTACACCCTAAACTATTTTGTGTTCGATGGCAGAAAAGCTCAATTTCGTAAATCCTTGAAGCAATTAATGCAAAGGGAAACATACTTATGGCCCTTTGCAAGTGACATCTGAGTTGATTTTTATACATACATCTAGTAATTGTGATTGTTTGTTCAACAGTGTTTGTTGTTGTTATTTTTCTATAAGCAAATAGCTGCATTGTAATTTTGGTTTTATTTGACCTTTATTTATCTTTTTGCGGTAGGATTGTGCCAAAATGCTCTTAATCTTTTTTTTTTAATCAGTTCTAAAGCGAGTATTCATAAACATTTGCTTGTAAACCATATTATTACTAAATCAAAACCCTAGAACCTTCCCTTAGTCAAAAGCAAATTCCTGGCAGAAAAGGCTGTGTCCAAGGAGGGGAAATTAGGGAGTTTGACCCCCCCCCCAATATTTTTTCGAAACGTAAAAACGTAACGAAAATGAATGTTGAAATATGTTTGATGCATTTTTAAAATTTTCTGTCCCCCTCCCCCCCGAAAAAATCCTGGATACGTTCTTCCTGGCCGATGACAATATAACTCACACTATATGGTTGTCCTAGCCTCTACCTATGCAGCTTATTTTACTCCACTTTAAGTTGTTCGAACACATCTGTGTTCAATTAGGACTAAAATGAATTACATTTTCAAAGTATTTCTTTCAGGCACTAAGTGACGTTTATTTCTTGCGGTTTAACTGAAAGCGTTTTTATACAAGACTTTTATTTCAGGCATTAAGTGGTTTTTTAATGATGATAACTCAAAGTGGAAAATTACTTTACATATCAGAAAATGCTGCTGATTATCTCGGACATTCTATGGTAAGTTGAACAAATTTCCCCCCCCCCCTCCTTCCAATGACATTGTTCATAACGCTAAGTGTGGCTCGCACTTTTCTGAAGACCCGATTTATCTTCAAAGGATTTGTTAGATAGATAATAATAAAGTTTTTCTTTTGATTATTCATTGGCTGAAAAACCATTTATGCTCAAAGATCGTATATTGTAAAATAAAATAAATTTAGATGAACACAAGTGGACAGGCGCGTTGGCACATATTTTATAAGGTAACTTTTTTTGAGTGGGGTTATTAATTCTCAAACAAAAGCATGCGTTTTACATGAAGAAATTACGAGAAATTCGTAGGCGGGGCTTGGAGCTTTTTAATCTGCGATTGTATCTAATAATAATGCTAATCCAATTTTAGAGTTTCGGTTGCTATTGGCAACCAAAACTCGACGTGCCTTTTTTATACAGTTTGTTACTACGAACTGATAAAAAAAAATTCTATTTAATTTTAGACAACTTCTACGCCTAACTGAAACAAACTTATGTAACCCCTTCTTCTTGAAGCATGGTTACAGAAACGCTAAAACTTTAGCACAAACATCAGGGGGCTTAGGAAAGGCCCTCCTAATATTTAATTACCAAATACGATGTTAAAAACAAAAGTTTTTTTTAAATGAAAAAAAAAGAGTGATATCAAAACTTGAAACGCCTATCAAACAGTTCGTAGTAACGAACTGTAAGTAAGGAGCGACCCGGCTCAATGGTAACCGAAACTCTAGAAAACGGGTTTTTGATACCAATAGATATATCAAAAGAATCAGATTTCAATGCTGATTTCAAATATATAACTTTCATCAAGTTTAGTGCTACCCATCAAAAGTTACGCGCCTGAGAAAATTTGGCTGATTTTCAAAAAAAGGGGGAAAGACCCCCTAAAAGTTATAGAACCTTAATGAAAATCACACCATCATATTCAGCGTATCAGAGAACCCTACTGTAGAGTTTTCAAGCTCCTATCTACAAAAATGTGGAATTTTACATTTTTTGCCAGAAGAAAGATCACGGATGCGTGTTTATTTGTTTTTTGTTTTTTTTTTTCCCCAGGGGTGATCGTATCGACCCAGTGGTCCTAGAATATCGTGGGAGGGCTCATTGGAACGGAAATTAAAATTTCTAGTTCCCTTTTTAAGTGACCGAAAAAAATGGAGGGCAACTAGGCCCCCTCCCACGCTTATTTTTTTCCCAAAGTCACCCGATCAAAATTTTGAGATAGCCATTTTGTTCAGCATGGTCGAAAATATGATAAATATGTCTTTTAGGGTGACTTAATCCCCCGAAGTTCCCAGAGGGAGGGCTAAAAGTTATGAACTTTACCCAATGTTAACATATAGTATTGGTTATTGGGAAGTATACAGAAGTTTTCAGGAGGTTTTTTTTTCTGGTAGTGGGAGGGAAGGGTGGGTCGGTGGTTATGTTGGAGGATCTGTTCATGATGGAAGTTTTCATGGGGGAAGGGAAATTGCCATGAAGGGGGCGCCGGACTTGCCAGCATTATTTATTGGTTATTGGGAAGTATACAACCATTTTCAGGAAGGATTTTTTCTGGGGGGGGGGGCTAGAGGAGGGGGTTACTCTGGAGAATATTTCCGTGGAGGATGTTTCTTTGGGGTAAGAGACATTTCTATGAAGGGGGCGCCGGATTTCCAAGCATTAGAAATTAAATCGATCATTAGACGATCAGAAATTAAATAAAAAAAACAAGTTTTTTCAACTGAAATGTATGAAGGAATATTAGAACTTAAAACGAACAGAAATTATAACGTATGTGAGGGGGTTCTCCCCCAAGTCAATACCTCGCTCTTTACGCTACAGTTTTTTTTAGTGCTTTCAAAAGAGCTATCTATTCTAATTAAACGGCCTTTGTGATTCAGGGGTTTGTGAATCAAAATTTTTGTTAACTTTTAACGTAAAGAGCGTGGTATTGACTAAGGGAGAACCCCTTCATATACGTAATAACATATACGTAATAAAAAAACAATAAAAAAACAAGCGATACGGCTCAATAGTAATCGAAACTTTTAAAAACGGAATTTTGATGTCAATAAATGTATCAAAAGAATGTGTTTATAATGCTGATCCTAAATATATAAATTTTATTAAGTTTAGTATTACTCATCAAAGGCTACGAGCCTGAGAAAATTTACCCGATTTTTTAAAGAGGGGGGAAACATCCCCTACAAGTGAAAGAATTTTAATGAAAATCACACCGTCAGAATTCAGCGTATCAGAAAACCCTATTACATAGGTTTCAAGCTCATATCTGCAAAAATCTGCAACTTTGTATTTTTTGCCAGAAGAAAAATATACGAATATAGAAGTTAGTTACGTAAGTTAATTTGTAAAGACATCCATTTAGCAAAAGAAAAACAAAATTTTTATGCAAATAAAAGCTGCACTAACTAAAAAACGATCAGAAATTAAATAAAAAAACAAGTTTTTTAAACTGAAAGTAAGGAGCGACATTAAAACTTAAAACGAACAGAAATTATTCCGTATATGAAAGGGGCTGTCCCCTCCTCAACGCCTCGCTCTTTACGCGAAAGTTTGACTCTGTCTCACAACTTTACTTTTTAAAACAATAAAAAACTTTAGCGTAAAGAGCGAGGCGTTGAGGAGGGGACAGCCCCTTTCATATACGGAATAATTTCTGTTCGTTTTAAGTTTTAATGTCGCTCCTTACTTTCAGTTTAAAAAACTTGATTTTTTTTTATTTAATACATAAAGGGACTGCTACCCAGCCCAGTCCTTCTACTCTTTTCATTAAAATATGACTTGTTTCAATTATTCAAGAATGGATTAGTCTTTCACAAAAGTAATGCAATAAAAAGTAAACGAAAAAATGTTTGAATAAAACGAGAATGGAAAGAGATATTTATTCGCATTTTCTTAAAAGAATAAAAGCTTTAAGCTCAAATATTTTGAAGGTCAATTGGCAAATAAAATACCTGCAGTTAACAGCTGACTATATTTTTAAACCTCTAAAGTGCATTTAGGAAAACATTGGGCAAGCTTTATTGTATTAAGGGGGGAGGGCTGTTAAGGGGATAGCAGCTCCCTCATATATAAAACAGTATTTTCCTTAATTATGTTTTATTTTTTATCTTTGCTTTACATAGCAGGAAAGTAAAAACCCCCCGCGTGAATAAAGAAATTTCAGTGGGAGTTTTTAAGGTTGTTCCTTCTATTAATATGGCTTGCATTTCATAGAACATGTGTTGGTCTCACTGTTTTATAAAATCCTGTTGAAACATGGGTAGTGGATAGCATTTCGTCATCAAATTCTATGACTAAGAATACTTGTGTCAGTATTTCAAATATTTCTCTTTTTTCGGATTAATATAAAATAAATACTTACCGAAAATGAGTTTTTCAATGAAAAATAAAGAGACATATTAAGCTTGAGGCAAGCAGATATAAAGTCCTTTAATAATTCAAGCTTATAGAAAGATCCAAAATTACTATCAAAGCAAAATGAATAGAAATTAAAGTAAACAATCAAGGTCGTATCCAGGGGGGTTACCCAGTTTGAATCCCCCCCCTCGAAATTTTCGACCGAGTCAAAAATTAGTCGAAAAAATGGTTCTGATCAGCTTACGCAGGATGCTAGACAAAGTCCTCGGGAAAAATCGGGTATCCCCCCCCCCCGAACAAAAATCCTGGATCTGCTCTTGTAAACAATCACATCAAATGAAAACAAAAATTCTAAACGAGTAAAAAATGAAATGAAAATTCAAGTCAAACTTATTACAACAAACAGGAGTATGGCTACTACGGTAAAACGGTAAAACCACTACGGTAAAACCACTGCGATTATTTGGCAAACTCCTCTATGTAACTCAATAAACTGTATTCTTGCTGAAGTCTTTTTTATTCTGTACGGGTGATAACCCCCCCCCCCCCTTAAAATGTCGTAAGACATCCTGCAGGAAATAACATTTAAGATTCTTTTTTTTAATCCTGGAAATGGTTCTAGAACAAAACGATCGCCGCTTTTTCTGCTTAAATGGGTTGCTTCATGCCGTTTTTAAGACATTTTTATTACAGAGGATACAATGGTCTGGAACAATGCTTACGCTGACGTCAACTAGAAAAAAAAACAACAAAAAACAATAGACTTAGTTTGGACATAGTAAATTTTTCACTGTCACTCCCACGGCGAAAAGGCATTGAGGCATTGTTTGATGTTAAACGGTTCAAGGCTTGGTATTACTCCACTTAAGCTAACGACTGTTATTTGGCAAACAACTTAGCCTTTTTAATTTTTATTTTTTATTTTTACTTTTCTATTTACATTTTATTTCGTTTTAAAACTCTTGGTACTATACGTCTTAATCTTTTAAAACAAAATTGTGTCATATAAATGCACAAGAAACTAGTGGTGTTTAGAGGGGAGAGGCAAAATTTGTATTCAGCATCTAGGGCACGGTTTATAGAATCTATAAACTGTGATCTAGGGGGAGTAAAGAAGTTATTTTTTATTTTTACAATGAAAATACAAAGAAGGCATTTTTTAATGAAAATATACCCAGAAAAGCTATTTATTTTTTTAAATCTAGAGAGGCAAAAATCTAAAAGGCACAGTCCCAGCCTGCCCACTCCCCCTAAAGACGCCACTGCAAGAGTTGAAACTTATCGATGTGTTGTAAAATGATTTTCAAGACTTTCAGGTTCTAGGTGTTTACCCCCCCCCCCTGAAAAATACCCCCATGGTAAATCCCCCCCAGGAAAATACGCCCCTCCCCGCGGAAAATACACCCTCAGAAAATACCCCTCCCCCGGAAAATATACCCCCTCGGAAAATACCCCTCCCGGCAAATAGCCCCTGTGGAAAATATCCCCTGGAAAATATCCCCTGGAAAATACATCCTCGCTGAAATGAAATCATTCCCAAAAATTTACTCCTGACTGAATATTCCCCCAGACAATCCCCCCTGCAGAAAACTCCCTCGCGAAAAATGTACGTATGTTTCCCAATAACAAATACTATCTGTAAGTAATGGACAAATAACAAAACCTAAAAAGGCACTCTTAGAGTGCCTTTCAAAAAGACAAATCTGCGCAATCGGGTTCTCGATTGTTGTGTTTTCCGCAGGAAGTATTCTCCGCGGGGGTAGATTTCCCGGGAGGTGTTTTCCAGTGGAGGGGAGGGGTAAACACTGGCCACCGACTTACAATATATTGTCGCTATTGCTGGGCCTTGCTGTAAAAACGTTTTATGTTACCAAAGTTCCTTGTCATTTTCTAGATTCTCCATCCTAAATCTGGATTAAACAATTAAGCCAGAAGCGCTTCTGAAATTCTAATTAATAGAAATTTTCTGAAAAAATGAAGCATAAATTTGTCACTACAGTGCTTCGTTCCACAAAGGACCAAAAGTGCACCGGTATCGGGATATTTACCTGACAATTCATGAAAAGGGATTTTCTTCATTCTTCTATGTACTACAATCTTTAATTTGGGCGTAAGAATCTTAGGGCCTTCCAAAAAAGCCTTTCAAATCCCTAAGTTAAAATTCATTATTTGCTAATCTTCCTGGTGATTTCTTTGTGCATTATTTTGAGGATAGAAGGCACTACACAATATTCTAATCTACGTATGTACAGATAAGGGTCTAGATCTCTAGTTGTCCACAATTTTAGTCTACAATCTTATATTGACCGCAATTCTAGGATACAGTTGATAACAGAAAAAAAAATGATTATTTTGGAATATCTTTGGAACGCAATCGAGGGTCACTCACTTTCAGGAATAAAGTACATCATGTGGCACGTGCCAAGTGTGGCAGAGCTTTGCCCCGCGTGGCGGAACCGTGCCACACGCTTGGTGCTTCGAAATACACACTAGGTGGCTGAAAGTGGGTAAGCCCTCGAACGTGCCCTTAGCAAGAGATAAATGATAAAACGAAGACGGGAAAAAACTAAGAATTAGATCACCATTTTAACTACTCAATATTATTTACTTCAACTGTATTTGCTACTCAAACGTTCGCTACTTCAATCAAGGCTTCGGGTGTCTTTTTTGGTTTATTCAAAGTGAATTGGGTTTTCTTAGTCCATTTACTTATTAATGACAACGTCATGCTAGTCATTCTATGTGACAGAAAGTCGCGTTGTTAAGAATGAAAAAGAAGAAAAAACAGAATCGGGCAAGTTCTGGCTATTCAGTGTCGCTTAACTAACGGGTTTTCCCTAATCATTCAAGATATATGATATTGTGAAAATGCATAGGATGTGACTTGTGTTTGTGAAGCATTCGCAAAAAAAAAGAATATAAATAAATACAAAAAAATGCAGAAGGAGAAAAACGAAGCTGACATATAGTGTGAATCGAATATTTTGTCTATTAAATATATGAGTGCTAAAAAAAAGTATGTTTGTCGGTTCTGTGTCTAGCACCCTTCTTATAACGGCCAAACTTGCTCTGTAATAGGCAAATTATACTTTTAAGACAAACATGATCCGGGGATCATTTACGGATTTTCAGATTTTACGGATTTTCGGATTTTACGGATTTTCGTATTTTACGGATTTTAGGGAAGTTTTTACGGATTTTCCCTCGTTCTTTACACCTTGATTTTCATTACACTCTCCTCGATTGTCCATGTCCTTTAGGAGGGGGGGGGGTGTCTATTCTTCAAGTCAGGATGACCCTGGGATTCAATATTTGCCCTTTCCCGGGTATTCGGATATCCAACAGGGGTCCAGACGTCTGACTGGGACTGCAAGAGCTATCTTAGATTGACATAAGGAGTTTGGGGTTTTCAGCTTGCTCGTTAATAAGGAAACAGATATGAAAAAAAAACCATCCTCACCCTTTTACTAAGAATCTCGTTGCAGGAATTATACCATGCTAAGTACCCTAAACTATCTGTGAGGAAAATGTGCAAGCTATCTTAGAGTGGCATAAGGAGTTTGGGGTTTTCAGCTTGCTCGTTAATAAGGAAACAGATATGGAAAAAAAAAACCATCCTCACCCTTTTACTAAGAATCTCGTTGCAGGAATTATACCATGCTAAGTACCCTAAACTATCTGTGAGGAAAATGTGCAAGCTATCTTAGAGTGGCATAAGGAGTTTGGGGTTTTCAGCTTGCTCGTTAATAAGGAAACAGATATGGAACAAAAAAAACATCCTCACCCTTTTACTAAGAATCTCGTTGCAGGAATTATACCATGCTAAGTACCCTAAACTATCTGTGAGGAAAATGTGCAAGCTATCTTAGAGTGGCATAAGGAGTTTGGGGTTTTCAGGTTGCTCGGTACTAAGAAATGAAGCTACCATTTATACTCAAAGTTAATGTTTTGTTTTTCAAAAAAAACATCACAAAACAACAATAACCACAGGATACGCAAGACGAGTCCTTGTCTCTTATCAGAATAGTTCCTTTGGAGGATTCTTATTGGATATCCTTGGAGGAATAACTGTTATTCTTTCCAGTCCCATTTTAAAACTTAAAGATTCCAATGCTGACCATTGGTCTGCATAGCACAAGTACCAATCTCCTATTCTTTGCCTTCGGCAAAAAGTGCAGTGTGTGGTTGGGGGCAAATCATCCGACGCTTCCCTTGTTTTCACCCAGATTTCTTCTGGTACCCATTTTGAACTGGGTTGACTCTTGGTGAGCTTACAGAGTCACAGCTCCGATTCAAGTTCCAATCCAAATAACTAGCAAAAGCGGGACTTTAACCCCTGTCCTCACAGACGAAGGATTTCCAATCTAGCACGCTAACCACTTGGCTAGGACGGTGTCCCATTTGGTGTCAAATAATATTAGAAGTGTTCCCTTTTTAGCCATTTCCCAGCGGTTGGACCTTCCCCTCTGCATTTTTATTCATTTTTTCACTATAACAAAATTGAAGGTACTTGTGCATTATATTATACACACGAAAGAAGTCAAGTTTGGTTAATACTAATGAAATATAATAAAACAGGATGAATATATAATACTTGAGAATCAAATTTGGACTATATATTTGCACACTGGGGGGGGGGGTAAAGCATAGCATATATTAAATACGTAACCTAACCTAGGTACCTTTTTCCCCTCCTAAATCGCAAAAAACAACAGTTTAAATATTGTAAACGCAATTAGCAATCACGCTTTGCCATCCATTTATCTCTTGCAAATACCCGTTTGACGGGTTTTCATCAGTAGTTCCTTATACAGTATATAGCGTTGTGTACCGTAAAATGTACAAGTACCAAATTGAACTTCTAGAGATTGTTTTAGTCAAGACTTTGCTCCTTAGATGAACAACTTGCAACTTGTTCTGTGCATCTCTCAGGGGTATGTTGTGTGGTTAGTTTGTCAGATATACAACTCAATATTCATAAAAGTCCGAATAAGACGTGTCTATTCCGCCCAACTTTATGCCAGTACATTTACTCTTAGATTAACCGCTTCTAGCCCAAAGTATCCATGTCACAGAAAGATGATAATTACAGGCGTTGAACTCGTAGCGTCTGACTTAAACCCAGTGGATGAGAAAATAACAGAATATGACGACACAATCTTAGGCTTTATTGTAAACAGGATGATTCGATTTTGTCACTAAGGGCGTCAATTGGATGGATGATTATTTGACCTCCCCCAGGTTTAAAAAGAGAAAATTACCCCCTCCCCCAGATATTTAACAATAAATGATGCCCCTCCCCCTACTTTTTCGTGAAATGATGCCATTATTTCTCAATCGCCGAGTTTTTATGAAAACCTTATGTTTTTTTTTATCAAACTGCTGGATTTATCATGTTTTTGCGACATATGTATGTCTCTGGGGGAGGGGGGGGGGAGCATATTGTTGATTTGTTTGAGAAAGAAGAAATTAAGCAGTCTTAGCTACAAACAATCAAACTACTTCTCTAAATATAATCTCATAACTTGTAGTTATTTCCTTCAGTTTCATTTCTTTGCTTTAAATGTTCTTACTAAACGTCGAAATGGTTTTTATGAACATGTATTACGGTTATGTATTACGGGTGTGAGCTGGAGGGCTTTAGAGAAAGTGAGGATTTGGAGAGAATGTAAGGGAATTATTTTAGGAGTTTTTCGGGCCCATAAATCCACTCACAGTGTTGTACTGGAGGGGGATTTGGGACTAAGTAGGTTAAGAAAAGATAGGTTAATAAGAATGGTGCAGTTTTGGATAAAAATTTTAAGTAGTAAAAATAGGCTAGCGAAAGAAGCGTATTTTAGTTTGTTGGAGGATAAGATAAAGGTGGGGTGGCCGCAGGAAATTAAGAAAATATTAGATGAAGTAGGATATTCGTTTTTTGGAATGAAGATACAGTGGTTGATAAGGTAAAAGAAAGGTTACACGAGCAAGGGATACAGCAGTGGGAGGCCCGGAAGGAGACCTTGGGATCTCTGAGTCTGTACAGTACGGTAAAGGACACGCTGGGGGAAGAAGTTTATTTTAAGTTGGGGTTGAAAGGGGAAGAAATAAAATGTTTTTTGAATTTAAGGGGAAGGTCGATTGATATTGGGGAAAGAGAGAGGAAATTTAGGGGTCATAGTGTTAACCCAGTCCCTTGTCCAATGTGTGGGGAATAGAATGAGGATATTCTTCATTTTTCGGGGAACTATAAGGAATTGGCAGATCTGAGAAATGAGTATTTTTCGTTAGTGTTGGCAGATAGAAGGTGGATGGAAGGAATTGTAGGATCGCGAGTTAAAATCAAACACTTCGTGGTAACGAACTGTAAGTAAGGAGCGACCCGGCTCAATGGTAACAGAAACTCTAAAAAACGGAATTTTGATACCAATAGATACATCAAAAGAATCAAATTTTAATTCTGATTTTAAACATATAAGTTTCATCAACTTTAATCTTACCGATAAAAAGTTACGCGCCTGAGATTTGGCTGATTTTCGAAAAAAGGGGGAAAACCCCCTAAAAGCTATAGAACCTTAATGAAAATCACACCATCATATTCAGCGTATCAGAGAACTCTACTGTAGAGGTTTCAAGCTCCTATCTACAAAAATGTGGAATTTTCCATTTTTTGCCAGAAAGAAGATCACGGATGCGTGTTTATTTGTTTTTTTTTTTTTCTTTTCCCCAGGGGTAATCGTATTGACCCAGTGGTCCTAGAATATCGTAGGAGGGCTCATTGGAACGGAAATTAGAAGTTCTAGTGCCCTTTTTAAGTGACCAAAAAAAATGGAGGGCAACTAGGCCCCCTCCCACGCTCATTCTTTTCCCAAAGTCACCTGATCAAAATAAATACAAAAAAATGCAGAAGGAGAAAAACGAAGCTGACATATAGTGTGAATCGAATATTTTGTCTATTCAATATATAAGTGCTAAAAAAAGTATGTTTGTCGGTTCTGTGTCTAACACCCTTCTTATAACGGCCAAACTTGCTCTGTAATAGGCAAATTATACTTTTAAGACAAACATGATCCGGGGATCATTTACGGATTTTCGGATTTTACGGATTTTAGGGAAGTTTTTACGGATATTCAGCGTATCAGAAAACTCTACTGTAGAGGTCTCAAGCTCGTATCTACAAAAATGTGGAATTTTCTATTTTTTACCAGAAGAAAGATCACGGATGCGTGTTTATTTTTTTTTTTTTTCTTTTCCCCAGGGGTAATCGTATTGACCCAGTGGTCCTAGAATATCGTAGGAGGGCTCATTGGAACGGAAATTAAAATTTCTAGTGCCCTTTTTAAGTGACAAAAAAATGGAGGGCAACTAGGCCCCCTCCCACGCTCATTCTTTTCCCAAAGTCACCTGATCAAAATAAATACAAAAAAATGCAGAAGGAGAAAAACGAAGCTGACATATAGTGTGAATCGAATATTTTGTCTATTCAATATATAAGTGCTAAAAAAAGTATGTTTGTCGGTTCTGTGTCTAACACCCTTCTTATAACGGCCAAACTTGCTCTGTAATAGGCAAATTATACTTTTAAGACAAACATGATCCGGAGATCATTTACGGATTTTCGGATTTTACGGTAGGAGGGCTCATTGGAACAGAAATTAAAAGTTCTAGTGCCCTTTTTAAGTGACCAAAAAAATGGAGGGCAACGAGGCCCCCTCCCACGCTAATTTTTTTTCAAAGTCACCCAATTAAAATTTTGAGATAGCCATTTTGTTCAGCATAGTCGAAAATATAATAAATATATCTTTTAGGATGATTTAATCCCCCACAGTTCCCAGGGGAAGGGCTGCAAATTATGAACTTTGCCCATTGCTTACATATTGTATTGGTTATTGGGAAGTATACAGAAATTTTAAGGAAGGATTTTTTTCTGGTGGGGGGGGGGGGGGGGGGCTGGAGGAGGATGTTACTCGGGAGAATCTTTCCGTGGAGGATGTTTCTTTGGGGTAAGGGACACTTCTATGAAGGGGGCGCTGGATTTCCAAGCATTATTTAAAAAACGATCAGAAATTAAATTTAAAAAAAAAACAAGTTTTTTCAACTGAAAGTAAGAAGCAACATTAGAACTTAAAACGAACAGAAATTATTACGTATATGAGTGCTCCCCCCCCCCCCCCCCCAAGTCAATATCTCGCTCTTTACGCTACAGTTTTTTTTAGTGCTTTCAAAAGAGCTATCTACTCTAATTAAACGGCCTTTGTGATTCAGGGGTTTGTGAATTAAAATATTTTTAAATTTTAACGCAAAGAGCGTGGTATTGACTAAGGGAAGAACCCCCTCATATACGTAATAACATATACGTAATAAAAAAAAACAATAAAAAAAAAAACAAGCGAAACGGCTCAATAGTAATCGAAACTTTTAAAAACGGAATTTTGATGTCAATAAATGTATCAAAAGAATGGGCTTATAATGCTGATTCTAAATATATAAATTTTATTAAGTTTAGTATTACTCATCAAAGGCTACGAGCCTGAGTAAATTTACCTGATTTTTTAAAGAGGGGGGAAACATCCCCTACAAGTGAAAGAATTTTAATGAAAATCACACCGTCAGATTTAGCGTATCAGAAAACCCTATTACATAGGTTTCAAGCTCATATCTGCAAAAATCTGCAACTTTGTATTTTTTGCCAGAAGAAAAATATACGAATATATAAGTTCGTTGCGTAAGTTAATTTGTAAATTACGTCAGAACCAAATTTAGAGACAGCCATTTAGCAAAAGAAAAGTAAAAATTTTTGCAAATTTTGCTTACTTATTCAATGACGGTGAGCCAAAATAAAAGCTGTATTAACTAAAAAACGATCAGAAATTAAATAAAAAAAAAACAAGTTTCTTAAACTGAAAGTAAGGAGCGACATTAAAACTTAAAACGAACAGAAAGTATTCCGTATATGAAAGGGGCTGTCCCCTCCTCAACGCCTCGCTCTTTACGCTAAAGTTTGACTCTGTCTCACAACTTTATTTTTTAAAACAATAAAAACTTTAGCGTAAAGAGCGAGGCGTTGAGGAGGGAACAGCCCCTTTCATATACGGAATAATTTCTGTTCGTTTTAAGTTTTAATGTCGCTCCTAACTTTCAGTTTAAAAAACTTTTTTTTTATTTAATGACATTAAGGGATTTGGCTAAGTATGTTGATGAAGGGCTGATACATCGTGAAAGATGTATCTCCTTCTAAATAATTTCGTGAAGATTCATATATAAGTACGTTTTTCTTTTTAATTTATTTGTGTTTTTTGTTGGTTTTGTCAAGTTTATGTTCTGTTTTTTTCCTATGGCCCGACGGCTTTTTTTTGGAAATACATACATACAGACACATATACATACATATGGAGAAGAAGCAGTAGAGGCTGTAGTATGTGTCTCTCAAAGCGGGGCAAAGGAAGCGGAGATATAGAGGCAGTAAATAAATATTTCTGATGGGAAATTATTTACAAAGAGTAGTCTGCTATTATATCCAGAAAATGGCGAAAATACTGACTTTAAGAGGTTTTCCCAGGATAGTGACTTTCAATAGTAACGGAACTTTTAGGTAGAATTTAAGAACTTCACATGTGTTTAAGTACCTCTAGGGTAATGAAGAATGGCTATATATAAATCTGTCAGTATTTGCTCAAGATTTACCCGAATTATCGAGGTATCCTTCATCCTTGTCTTTGATTCATATTGACCGTTGTTTTTTTTTTCGTTTTTTTTTGCAAAACGGCTTAAGTACAACACATGCAAAAAACATGCGAAAGCAAAAAGGAGTATGTCACCTAGTAAAGGTAGAATAAAAAGTGAATTAATTGAAATATAGGCATACAATGAATACGGTTTTCAACGACTTGGGTAAGATATTTTAATTTGGCCGATAAGCCACACTTTTACTTGAACGTGCTGCAAAATGAATTAAATGTACCGCAAAACAGAATTTTGTCTTTTTTTTTCGTGAAAACAGATTAGTGTGAATAGGTATACAGAGTTAACCAATGTATTGTGCACAACCGGCCGGGTACCCATTAGAGAGGCAGGTGGGTGGGACGATTGTACTACCCTATATTGTGAAAAATACCTTTTTGGCATTTGATTTTAAAAATTGAAAAATACCCCCCCCCCCCCCCAGATTTTTTTAAAATATCTTATTTAGTAACTATATTTCAAAAAATCAAACAAATCCTTGCCTCCCCCTACCTAAATGTTCGTGATTCGTAAATTAGCACCAATGATAACTAATTGCAGTTTTATCAGCCCCGTAGTCTGGAATGGGTAGTTATTCCTTTTGTCAGAAAATCTTTATTCCATTACGATTTTTTATATCCATTTTTTTGTTGATTATAGAAGAAATCCCCCGGAGCCCCTGGAAACCATTTTTTCCTTGGGCATCAAGTTTGACATTACGACCAAATCTTTACGCATGCGTATGTTCAAGTGTTGCGTGATAGTAATTTCTTTTTAACTTTGAACAAGCGGTGAGAGCATCCCAGCCATTACTTTCCAGTCAAAACAGTAGCAGATAATCTTTTTAAGGAAGGCGGATGTACAGACATAACTGTATCTGACCATACATACTTGACGTAATAAAAAAAACTGGTTTCGGCGCTCTTGACTCTTCTTAACTGGTTGCGCTCCAAGCATTTTAATAACAATACTTCATTACGAATCAGTAATGAACTAATTAACTGATAGTCTGTATAAGTGGATGCCGTTTAGTTAATAATTGTGTAGGCTTATACTCTAGATATTGTTAACGGCTATAAGCGGCATTTATTTGTGACAAGTTTAAGTAGGAACGTCACTTAATACTTAGCCATGTTCTCGGCCAGCCTTATAAATTTTAATTTATTTTTGAAGATTACGGTATTACAACCTGACGCTAATTTGCAGTTAATTTTAAAGCGTTTTAAATTAGGCTATAAAGGTCATTAAAATTGAATATTTCGACCCTATATTAAAGACTGCGAAGGGAGGAAGCGATTTTTTTCATATTGTTTTGCTATTAAACGAATAAGTTGTTATATTAAATTGTTGTTATATAACGATTGTTTTTTTTTTATTTTTATTTTCCATCGGAAAATGAGAAGCTCTTGTGTTTTGAGAACAGTTGTGTAATTTTGGCAAAATCCAGGGGTGGTTAAAGTTGGAGCTAATTTTCCCAAATCAAGTGAAAATGACAGTGAAAACTGAAAAATGAGCCATATAGTACAATAAAAAGTAAAAATATACTTAAGAAAACTGACCCATTTCAGTGGATGTTTGAATTATGCAGGCTTATCTTAATTTTACAAAATATTTGAAAAAACTAAATTTCAGGTCGGGGGAGGGCCAAGCCAAGGTCTTGGAGGATCAGTTGCGTTTCAATTACGGTTTGAAACAATCTAGCAGTCACCCTTAAAAATGGTTGAAGTATCGTTTAACGGGACAAGTAAAAAAATATCGTCTGCCTTGGCTCAGGCATTTGCACGGGCATTCATGTTGGGAGGGGGGTATGTTGGGCAGAACGCCTAAAGAAGCCTAATTACCCCGAAAACACGGAAGAATTGTAAAAATCTGGACGTTCCAGCGAGGTTTATGCCCAAAGCCATCCCAGCGAACGTATCTGTCTTGCTTATTTAGAAGTAGTTTTCAGAAGGCATTGCTGTACTTCAGGGAGGTTTTCGTGTCTTCAAGAGACGTTAAGGAATTAGTAAAAATCCAGAATGTTCCAAGAACATGAACGTTCCAATGAGGCTTAAGCCAAAAGCCATCCCAGAGAACGTGTCTGTCTTGCTTATTTAGCAGTAGTTTCCAGAAGGTGTTGCTGTACTTTAAAGATGTTTTCATGTCTTCAAGAGACGTTAAGGAATAAGTAAACATGCAGAAGATTCCAAGAACATGGACGTTCCAGTGAGGCTTAAGCCAAAAGCCATCCCAGAGAACGTGTCTGTCTTGCTTATTTAGCAGTAGTTTTCAGATGGCGTTGTTGTACTTTAAAGATGTTTTCATGTCTTCAAGAGACGTTAAGGAATAAGTAAACATGCAGAAGATTCCAAGAACATGGACGTTCCAGTGAGGCTTAAGCCAAAAGCCATCCCAGAGAACGTGTCTGTCTTGCTTATTTAGCAGTAATTTTCAGAAGGCGTTGCTGTACTTTAAAGATGTTTTCATGTCTTCAAGAGAAGTTAAGGAATAAGTAAACATGCAGAAGATTCCAAGAATATGGACGTTCCAGTGAGGCTTAAGCCAAAAGCCATCCCAGAGAACGTGTCTGTCTTGCTTATTTAGCAGTAGTTTTCAGAAGGCGTTGCTGTACTTTAAAGATGTTTTCATGTCTTCAAGAGACGTTAAGGAATAAGTAAACATGCAGAAGATTCCAAGAATATGGACGTTCCAGTGAGGCTTAAGCCAAAAGCCATCCCAGAGATCGTGTCTGTCTTGCTTATTTAGCAGTAGTTTTCAGAAGGCGTTGCTGTACTTTAAAGATGTTTTCATGTCTTCAAGAGAAGTTAAGGAATAAGTAAACATGCAGAAGATTCCAAGAACATGGACGTTCCAGTAAGGCTTAAGCCAAAAGCCATCCCAGAGAACGTGTCTGTCTTGCTTATTTAGCAGTAGTTTTCAGAAGGCGTTGCTGTACAGATGTTTTCATGTCTTCAAGAGACGTTAAAGAATAAGTAAACATGCAGAAGATTCCAAGAACATGGACGTTCCAATGAGGCTTAAGCCAAAAGCCATCCCAGAGAACGTGTCTGTCTAGCTTATTTAGCAGTAGTTTCCAGAAGGTGTTGCTGTACTTTAAAGATGTTTTCATGTCTTCAAGAGACGTTAAGGAATAAGTAAACATGCAGAAGATTCCAAGAACATGGACGTTCCAGTAAGGCTTAAGCCAAAAGCCATCCCAGAGAACGTGTCTGTCTTGCTTATTTAGCAGTAGTTTTCAGAAGGCGTTGCTGTACAGATGTTTTCATGTCTTCAAGAGACGTTAAAGAATAAGTAAACATGCAGAAGATTCCAAGAACATGGACGTTCCAATGAGGCTTAAGCCAAAAGCCATCCCAGAGAACGTGTCTGTCTCGCTTATTTAGCAGTAGTTTGCAGAAGGCGTTGCTGTACTTTAAAGATGTTTCCATGTTTTCAAGAGACGTTAAGGAATAAGTAAACATGCAGAAGATTCCAAGAACATGGACGTTCCAATGAGGCTTAAGCCAAAAGCCATCCCAGAGAACGTGTCTGTCATGCTTATTTAGCAGTAATTTCCAGAAGGCATTGCAGGGCTTTAGATATGTTTTCATGTCTTGAAGAGACGTTAAAGAATTATTAAAAATTCATAGTTACAAACATGAACCTGCTTATTCCACTAGTAACAATAAGTATTAATCGCAAACAATTTCAGTAACCTCCGTCAACAAAAGGA
The DNA here is from genome assembly GCA_027921565.1 of Artemia sinica. Classification (NCBI taxonomy): domain Eukaryota; kingdom Metazoa; phylum Arthropoda; class Branchiopoda; order Anostraca; family Artemiidae; genus Artemia; species Artemia sinica. The sequence continues at coordinate 59,913,965 of CM051263.1, forward strand.
AGCCTTGCTGGATAACGTTCAGAAGTTCCAGAACATTCCAATTATAGAAAAATTAAATTTCAGTTTTTTGCTAAAGAATACTAGGAAATGTATGCATTTCAGTTCTATCTGGAATTAGCCCTCTAATGGGGACATTCCTTCAAAGCCATGTATAACTTTCAAGTTAAGGTTAAATAGGATCACAAAACCCAAAGATTAAACTTGGGAATTTACGAACGGTGCTTAAAATGTGCTTGGCACCCCTGCGTAAAGAAATAATGCTTCTCCGTAACCACAGTAGACAGAATATACCAGTAAGCTTATCGCAGATCATTTCTTGTCTTCGTTCTCGGTGCGAACAAAAAGCTCCTCCCACTTATTTCTGCATTAGCGGGTTAGTGCTTGTTTTCGATTAGATCACAGTCTGACTTGTCTACCCATGAAAAGATCTGACTTCGCTTATGTTTATATCTGCAAAAACGTTCTCCGGAACACTCGCACCCCGGTCCTGGTTTTTATATGGGTGAGATAGGGAATGATCATACTGGATAATTATATGAACTGTGTCCGTAACCAACAAGGTATTGTTTCCAGCAATTACTGAGCAAACACAGTCGAAGAAAGAAAGGCCCTCGTATTCATCATTCGGAATAGACATCTAGCCTAAATCGTCTTACCAGTTCCAAAGAAACGATAAGATTGATATTCGATAATATTGCATTTTTAAGAATATCTATCAATCTAATTGTTCCGGGAAAAATGTTCCACAGAGGGGGGATTTCTGGGAAAAATTTCCACGGAGGGGAATTTTTGGCATGATTTGAAAAACGATCAGAAATTAAAGTTTTTATTTTCAAACGAAAGCATGCAATGAGAATTTTTCAGGCAGAATCGTAAGAATCCGCAAGAATTTTCCCCAGGGGAAATTTCAGCGAGGATAGAAATGTCTGGGGGAATATTACGGGGGAAGGGGTATTTTAAGTGGGAGGAATTTTCTGTGGGAGGAGAGAATTTTTCATAGAGGGGGAGTTGAATTTCCTGGCTTTATATAATTTATATTCGTTTAGAACTTAAAACGAACATAAATTATTCCATATATGATTTGGGCTGCCCCGTCCTCAATTCACTTGGTCTTTACGCTAAAATTTGACTTTTTGTCCCAATTCTTAAGACCGACTCCTGAAACACAAGGGCCGTTTAATTAGAATTAGAAGCTTTTTGAAAAGTACTAAAAACTCTAGCGTGAAGGCTGCCCCGTCCTCAGTTCACTTGGTCTTTACGCTAAAATTTGACTTTTTGTCCCAATTCTTAAGACCGACTCCTGAAACACAAGGGCCGTTTAATTAGAATTAGAAGCTTTTTGAAAAGTACTAAAAACTCTAGCGTGAAGAGCATGGGATTGAGAAGGGGGCAACCCTCCTCATATACGGAATAATTTCTGTTTAATGTTGCTTTAAGTTTTAAGTTGTAATGCTGCTCCTTTACTTTCAGTTAAAAAAAAAAAACTTTGCTCCTTGTCTAGAATCTGGGTACACACGAAATAAAGACCGTATCGAAATCTCAAAGCCACTTTTGATAAACAGGTTTCCGCTGCATAGTGAGATATTACTCACTCCGTGACAAAGATTTAAACTTTAGTTTTTTGGGGTTTAGACTAAAATGTAGCTAGGTTAGATTAGGTTATGTATTTAATATATGCTATGCTTTACTCCCCCCCCCCTAATGTGCAAATATACAGCCCAAATTTGTTTCTAAACTATTATAATTTCCTCCTATTTTGTTTTATTTCATTAGCATTAACGAAACTTCACTTCTTGCGTGTTTACCGCAATCTAGAAAAGTACCAAAACTTTCTATTTTTTCTCAATTACTTAAACAACCGGCAGCAAAACAGTATATAAATAATAGATCTAATATAGATTATATTATCTTTATACAGTGGGCAGTACAAAGCTACATCAGATCTTGAATGTCTAGAAGAAATTTTGTAGTATCTATGTTTTTTTCTGTGTTTTGTCGGTTTTGTCAATGCATTTCATGAAATTAAATTATTTGCTTTGTTTAGTTAATCTGGTAATGGAATTTGTACAAGCTACTTCTTATATGCACCTTTTAATTTAAAATTCATCGCCATGAAGTTTATTTTAGCCATCTAGTTTCTAGATCTCAGTGCTAAGACACTTGTGTGGGTTTATCTTGTCTTCAAGCAAATTTGCTGTTATTAAATGCTGTCTTTATGCACACCTCTAGAGAAATAAAAAAATATTTCCGGCCGAAAGAATCACCGAACCACAGTTTTTTTAATCTCACCGAATTATTATTTTAAAACATTAATAGACTTCATAAATTGCATTGTAAATTATGAATTTATAATAAATTTGCAATAAAATACAAAACTGAAGTGTATGTTTAAACCAAAATAAAAATAAGAGCTTACTGTCATATACTTCCGTGTAAAAAAAATGTACTTCAGTTTCTTCGGTTTATTCCTGTGACGTGTTTAAGTCAGCCAGTTCAATTATTTCTTACTTCTGGATATACCAATAGCGCCACCTGTTACAAAAAGAGCTGTTGCAAAGAGAAACAGAGATATTGATATCCTACATATTCGTGTAAAAAAAAGTAAGTTTTAATTTTATCGGCTTACTTCCGTGACGTATCTTTGTCCACATATCAAATTATTCCCTATTTCTGGATAGACCAATAACACTGCCTATTAAAAATCCATGGCGTTTTACAAAATGGCCATAAGTCCACTTTTCCTTATTTACAGGATAGCAAAATAAAAATGGAACAATCTTTCTCACCAATCAGAATTTAAGAATCTTGAAATTTCAAGGACTGATTCCTTGTCAACTTTTCGATTAGAATTTGCTGGAAATGTCCAAATTGCTGAATTATTCTTATTTCAGACTTAAAAATAAATTGCTAAATTAAAAGATAAGGGACTTACGCCCTTTTAGGATAATTTGTAACTCGGTCAGAATTAAAGATAAGCCCATTTGGAATAAAGCAATCGATGGATCTTTTCGAGCCCTTTCGAACCATATGCTTAACTCATTAAAAAAAGCGGACTAAGGTTCTTTTTGCAAAACGCCACAGAAATAAAGCTGCTGCAAAGAGAAACAGAGAAATTACTGCCTTATGCTTCCGTGTAAAAAAAAAACTGCGTTTTAATTTTGTTGGTGTATTTCTTTTGTCTGCATTGGAACGTACCTATGAATTTTATTTCAATAACGAAAAACAGGATGAAATTCGCGGAAAACATATACAAATTTACGCTAATTATTTGTATTTTTATTTTAGAGATAGTGGTACCCCCTTAAACACCCCCCTGTACACATAGAGATGAGCTGTCAAGAAGGAATCATTTACCCATACTCATATCCAAACCATAAGACCGCTAAAAGTAACTATTTGTTTGGGGAAATAATGGAAGATCCCATGTTGTCTCTAAAGAGACAACATGGTATACTGCGTAACTGCGTATACATGGTAACTGGTATACATGGTAAATGGTATACATGGTAACTGGTATACATGGTAAATGGTATACATGGTAACTGCGTATATGCATACATAAATCTGCAAGCAAGCATCTATAAAACTAAAGCCAGATGGTCTCGGTGATGTGGATAACAAATTTGTCAGTTTTTCTACATTTGTCAGTGTGGTGGCGAGATACATATCTGTATAGTTAAAACCACCTTAAAAACAAACAAACGAAAAAAATGACCTCCCCTACCCAACTAATATTTATCATGCTTTTCAGGAAGATCTCTTAATACATGGTGATAGTGTCTATGATATTATCGACAAAAATGATCACCAAGCCGTAACTACCGAGATGAAAAGACCTATCCAACCAGGTGCCACAGACACCAGGCGATTTTTGTGCCGTATGAACGTGTCAAAAAGCTCGAGAAGGCAAATGCGATTCGGAGATCAGAGGGTTCGTGTTACTTTTTATCCTATATTAGAGTCAAAACACAACAGAAACGTTGATTTTAAAAGTTTCAAGTTACAAAGCATGATCCGCAAATAAAGAATTTTCGTTGCAGCAATCTATCTTAATTTCCAAAAAGGAATACAAACTTTCAGCATCATATATTCGGTAAGAAGGGCGTATCCAGGATTTTTTTCGGGAGAGGAGGGCTATTTTTTTCGGCGGGGGGGGGATTACAAAAAAATAACAAACTGCATCGAAAATTTGTTGATTTGCATTTTTGATTCTTTTTTATAAGTCGGACAAGAAATACAGGGGAGGGGTCAATCCTGGTAACCATTATAATAAGGCTAGTTTAGTTACAAACTTGGCAGTATGTTTCTTCTTTCTTTTGCTCTTGTTCGGATTAATATGGAGACACTTTTGCGTAGTCTTATCATCTGTATCCAATTTTAGCCCTGCAGTAGTTTGCTGCAGCTGAGTTAGAAATCCTGGTCCCGTACTACAAAGGTGATATTAATGTTCGTGCCCCACTCCAGGACACTTGTAAAATGCTTCTTATTCTTGTTCTATTTTGAATTAGTATGGAGACACTTTTGCATAACCTCACCTCCGGAATCAAATTCCGAGCCCTGGATTGGGTTTCTACAGCTGAGCTCGAGCTTTGGGTCTCGTATTACCAAGCTGAAATCATTTCAGCTGTGCCACTCCAGAACATCACAATATGTTTAAATTCTTCTGCAGTTTTTTCTACCATAGGCAGCGCAATAGCGGTGCCTAAGTAAAGAACGATGTTGACACAATTTATTTTTTTCTCCAGAACAGGGCGCTTCGTATCGAAGGAATTATCGTAGAAACTTCGAAAAGGGTTCTTCGATTGGAAAATTGGAATGGCAAGTGCCCTTTTTAATAGTCGGAAATGATTGGAAGGCAACTAATACCCCTTCCAAGCCCACCATTTCCCCAAACACATCCAATCATTACTTTGAGATACCCACTTTGTTCAACGTAGTTGATTTCCAGATAGAAATTATGTTTTTGAGGAGGAAACTCCCCCCACAGCCCTCATGGCAAGGGTTGTAAGTTATGTCCTGGGCGCATATAAGGTTTTTATAGAAAGCTTTGTCGTAAAAACTTCAAAAAGGGCTCATTTGATTGGAAATTCAAAGGGCTAGTGCGCTTTTTGATCGTCGAAATTGATTGAAGGGCAACTAACCCGCCTCTAACGCCCACCTTTTCCCCAAACACATCCAATCAAAATTTTCAGATAGCCATTTTGTTCAACGTAGTTGGAAGTTCTGAAAATTAGGTCTTTGGGGATGACAACCCCTCGCAGCCCTCAGGGCAAGGGCTATAAAGTTATGCCCTGGGGGGATATAAGGTTTTCATAGAAAGTGTTGTCGTAGAAACTTCAAAAAGGGCTTATTCAATTGGAAATTGAAATGGCTAGTGCCCTATTTAATAGTTGAAAGTGATTGGAGGGCAACTAAACCTCTCTCACGCCCAATATTTATCCAAATCAAACAATCAAAATTTTCAGATAGCCATTTTGTTTAATTAGTTGACAGTTATGAAAATTAAGTCTTTGAGGATGATAACCCCCTCAGAGCCCTCAGGGCAAGGGTTATAAGTTATGCCTTGGGGCATATAAGGTTTTATTGAAAGCTTTGTCATAGAAACTTGAAAAAGGGCGTATTCGATTGGAAAATCAAAGGTTAATACCCTTTTTAAGCGTTTTTGCAGAAAACTTCAAAAAGGGCTCATTCGATTAGAAATTGAAATGGCTAGTGCTCTTTTTAATAGTCGAAAGTTATTGGAGGGTAACTAATCCTCCTATTACGCCCGCTATTTTCCCAAACACATAATATCAAAATTTTTAAATAGTCATTTTGTTCAATGTAGTTGAAAGTTTTGGGAATTAGGTCTTTAAGGATGACAGCCCCTCTCCCACAACCTTCAGGGCAAGGGTTGTAAGTTATACCCTGGGGGCATATAAGTTTTTTTTAGAAAGAGTTGTCGGAGAAACTTCAAAAACGGCTCATTCGATTGGAAATTGAAAGGGCTAGTGCTCTTTTTAATAGTCGAAAGTAATTGAAGAACAACTAACCCCCCTCTCACGACCACCCTTTCCCCAGACACATCCAATCTAAATTTTGAGATATTAATTTTGTTCAACATAGTTGAAAGTTCTGGAAATTAGGTCTTTGAGGATGACAACCCCCCCCCCCTCCACAGCCCTCAGGACAAGGTTTGTAAGTTATGCCCTGGGGGCATATAAGGTTTTGTAGAAAGTTTTGTCGTAGAAAATTCAAAAAGGGCTCATTTGATTGGAAATTGAAAGGGCTAGTGCACTTTTTAATGGTCGAAAGTGAATAGAGAGCAACTAACCTGCCTCTCAGGCCCACCATTTCCCCAACACATTCAATCAAAGCTTTGAGATAGCCATTTTGTTCAACGTAGTTGAAAGTTCTGGAAATTATGTATTTGAGGATGACAAATCCCCCGAGCCCGTTTTTTTTAATATAATTTAAATAGAACACGTTACAGACAGCATAACTAAAGTAAAACATTCCAGTGTTTGAACCTTTTTAATAGTCGAAAGTGATTGGAAGGCAACGAACGCCCCTTTCACGCCCACCATTTCCCCAAACACGTCCAATCAAAATTTTGAGATAGAAATTTTGTTCAACGCAGTTGACAGTTCTGGAAATTATGTGTTTGAGGATGACATCCCCCCACAGCCCTCAGAGCAAAGGGTTGTAAGTTATGACCTGGGGGAATATAAGCTGTTGTAGAAAGTCTTGTCGTAGAAACTTCAAAAAGGGCTCATTTGTTTGGAAATTTAAAGGGCTAGTGCCCTTTTTAATAGTCAAAAGTGAATAGAGAGCAATTAACCCCCCTCTCAGGCCCACTATCTCCCCAAACACATTCAATCAAAGTATTGAAATCTTTGTCGTAGAAACTTGAAAAAGGGCTCATTTGGTTGGAAATTCAAAGGGCTAGTACCTTTTTTAATAGTCAAAAGTGATTGGAAGTTAACTAACCCCCTCTCACGGTTATTTTGGGCACGTTTATTTTTTAATATAATTTAAATAAAACACGTTACAGTCAGCATAACTAAAATAAAACATTCCATGTTTGAACCTTTTTAATAGTCGAAAGTGATTGGAAGGCAACTAACGCCTCTCTCACGCCCACCATTTCCCCAAACACTTCCGATCAACATTTTGAGACAGACATTTTGTTCAACGTAGTTGAAAGTTCTGGAAATTAGGTCTTTCAAAATTAGGTCAAAGGGCGAATCCCCCCCCCACGCCCCTCATTTCCCCAAACACTTCCGATCAACATTTTGATATAGCCATTTGTTGAACGTAGTTGAAGGGTCCAGAAATTATTTTTGAGTATGAAAACGCCCTCACAGCCTTCAGGGCTAAGGTTGTAAGCTATGCCCTGGGGGCATATAATGTTTTTATAGAAAGTATTGTCGCAAAAACTTCAAAAAGGGCTCTTTCGATTGGAAATGGAGAGGGATATTGCCCTTTTTAATAGTCGAAAGTAATCGGAAGGAGAATCATCTCCCCCCACGCCCATCATTTGCTCAAACATTTCCGATCAACATATATGGCCATTTTGTTCAACGTAGTTGTAGGGTCTGGAAATTATGTCTTTGAGGATGAAAACCCTCCCCCCATAACCCTCAGGACAAAGGGTCGTAATTTATGCCCTTAGGGCATATAAAGTTTTTATAGAAAGTTTTATCATACCTGCTTCAAAAAGGGCTCATTTGATTAGAAATTGAGAGACTAGTGACTTGTTTATTAGTCGAAAGTGATCAGAAGGCAAATTTTGACATAGCCATTTTGTTCAGCCCATCAGAAAGTTCTGGAAATTATGTCTTTGAGGATAACAAATCCCCCCAGCATTAAGGGCAAGGGTTGTAAGTTGTGCCCTGGGGACATATATGGTTTTTATAGAAAGTGTGGTCATATAAACTTCGGAGGGGGCTCATTGGATTGGTAATCAGACGCGCTAGTGCTCTTTTTAAGAGTCAAAGTGATCAGAGGGCAGCTACCCCTTCCACACTACACACACGTCGTATTGTCCCGAAATGCGTCTAATAGAAATATTTGAGATAGCCAAACTCTTTTAAATGTTTTCACTTTTATAACTTAAGTAATAAAAAATTAATTAAGATTTTAAGGAATAAATATCAGCATATGTTTATTAAACTGACAATGCACATTTTTTCAGTAAATTCATTTGAATTTCTTTCAGTAAAGCACAAACTATATTCTAGCTTTTAGAAAGCATAGGGTTTAAAACCCTACTCGGATTAATTTCTCCTCGCTTTGAGTTTGACTTATTTTAATTTCTGTTTATTTTGGGTTTCATTTATTTATTGATACTGATTTGTGGTAGTTGTATGCTTGGTAGATTATTTGATTCTATTTTTTTCATTTTTGGTTTAATGGAGTACTTTACTTAAAAAAAAACTTATTTTGTGCAGATTTTTTGATTAATAAGGATATTAAGGCTTTATAAATAGCTGGTCTTAGCTACGCTACAAAAAATAATCCAACGAACTAGATTTTGGTGCTGGTTCTAGGTAGCTTGGGATTTAGCTGAATGTAACATGAATGGGTTAGTTTAGTATTAGCAAAGCATGTTAGACATTGTCTAATAGCCTCGAGCAACATTAAGTTAGCTAGAGACCGTTAGTCCGCCCCTTGCGAACGAGGACGCGTCCACTAGGCAAACTTTCGTACCTTTAAGGGGCATTTTTTTTTTTTTTTTTTTTTTTTTTTTTTTTTTTTTTTTTTTTTTTTTTTTTTTTTTTTTTTTTTTTTTTTTTTAGCTAAAAGTGAGGGCGAAGCGAACCAATAGTTCAGCCAATATCTATAAAACAAACTCCAGGCGACGTTTTTTCTTCCCTGCAAAAATATCAGTGACCTTGTCAGGGTAGATGTCAACGTCCCTATGAATTACAAGGAGGGCTAAGTCACTCAGTCGTTCTTCTCCTGTTGAATCTCTCAGCCAGGTTTTAAGCCTTCTGAGTGTTGAGAAAATTCTTCCTGGAGTAGCAGTGCTAACAGGCGCCGCGAGAAACAACCAGAAGAAGAAAGACATTTCGAAAAAAGGTGACGTCGCATGCCTGAAGCGAAGACACAGCACAAGTAGGCCTCTCTGATACTGGAACATTCTCCCACTTGATGCGCCATAGCTCAATTTCTGGCTTCAGACACACAACAAATTGTGACTGGCTCATCGTGTCCAGCAACTGCGCCGCTTTTGTAGAAGTTTCTGCATTTCCGTTCTGTTCAAGAGCTTCCAAGGATCGCAGGATTGGTCGGTACAGCTCAAGAAAACGCACGACTGAATCGTGGCACTCCACCCATCTTGTTTCGCAGAGTCCGGTTAAAGTATGTTTCCTCGAATCCGGTAGTATTTCGTTGATCTTCTCTTTTAAATTCTGTGCCCTGAGTGGGGAAGTTGGTAAAACCTGCAGACTTGTGACAAGACACCGAAGAAATGTTTAAACGCCGGAATAGAGCATACAGAAGAGATGACCAAGTTGCGACTGCGCGCACTGCAATAGACGTAAAGCGCCTTCGGACAATTTTCACGTATAACGGCCTGGACACCCTTTAAGATGCCCACTCATCACTGCTGCACCATCATATTCTTTACCAATCATCTTGTTCAGATTAAGACCAACGCTTTCGAGAAATTGCAAAATTGATGAAGCCAGACCTTGCCCAGTCAAATCAGAAACTGGGGTAAAACCAAGGAAGTCCTCATGCAGGTTCCCTTTGAAAGTTTACCGGACGCAAACAGACAGCTGCTCGGTATTCGAACCGTCCGCCGTTTCATCGGCAAGCACCGAAAAGCATGTACTTGCGTTTACTCTTTCCACAATAGACTGCTGAAGAAGCTCCCCAGATACGGCGATAATACCATTATTGATGATGGAAGAAAGATATGTGGCATTTCCGGCCGCAGAAAAAAGATGGCTCTTCAGAACATTGTCACCGTGTCTCGCCCTCAGCCGCAGTAGTACTCGGAAGTTGCCATCATTGTGAGAAGGTTCTGGATCCGAGACCGAAATGGGACCGGAATCGTTGGTAGCGCGAAGGGCAAGCCTTTGCCGCCCACTGTCTCAGCAATTGGTCGCAACTTCTATAGATTTTTTGAACCTACGCTTTCCTTGCCGCGTCTAGTTGGTGGACGATATTGTCCTACCTTTTCTCCGAGACAGAAATGAAGTTCTCAGCCGATAGAGTGCAGTTTCTATAAAACTCTGCTTGTTGGTGAGCTGTGAAGCACTCTATCACATCCTTCCAGTTACTGAATGGTTTGGTGACTAGATTCCCCAAGCGCTGGTGGCAACTTTTGCCAGCTGTCTCTGACGAGAACAGAACCCAAAATCTGCAAAAAGTAGCGTCCTCAGACGAAGAGTAGGACAACCAACTGAAACGAGTGAGCCAAGTTAACTGAAACTTCAGCTTCTGGTTCTCGGATACTGGAAAAATGTAGGAGATATCTGGAGTCCAAGGGCATTTCAGCAAACGCAGTTTAGAATTTGCATCGAGAGTGGATGATTTGTTGACAAAAAAAAACGATGTCATTTGCGAACGACGACAAAGACTGGGTTGGTTCCAGTTTGCGTGATTCAGAAGCTTCAACAATGGCTCCAGTGCCCTCCAGATCCACAGGTGTGGAGGAATACTCCGCAGACGTCCCACTAACGCCACTGTCAGAAACATCCCTGGTCCGCTTGGGCGTCAAAAACGGCGCAATGTCACACTTCCTCTTCATGTTGAATATCGCTCTTCTCTTATCCAAGTCTGAAATTGAACTGAACTGAACTGACAATCTTGCACCCTCCTCTTATAACATTTACCTCGATCACCTATTAATTCTAATTTGCTATGCAAGGTCAGGTGAACATGGGGTTACCTAATTGGCAGTTAGGTAACCCCATGTTCACCTGATCTTGCATAGTAAATTAGGATTAATGGAATAGTAAATTAAGAACGCAATTAGTAATTGCGTAAGCGATTCCACAACCATTTACCAACAAAATGCAATAGGATTTAGTGTGGGAGCATATTTTTTTTTTTTTTTTGGTAAGGTTTTTTCTTTACAGGTATTTTTTAGACTAATTTTCGACTCCGTCAAAAATTTAGGGGGGGGGGGGAGTCAAACCGGGTCTCCCCCCCCCTGGATACGGCCCTGAGTATCGGTAAGGAGTCTCCAGTCCCCACAGTATCCTGCTACTGCCCGCACATCCTCCCACTCGGGTTGCAGGACCGCAGTGAAGCATTAGAGATCTGACTGGTATGTGAGGTGTTGGGTATTCTTGGGACGATCTTTCCTCCTTGATTCTGTAGACTGTTACTTGAAGGTCGCCTTGGGAGTTCAGTTTCATATTCTCAAAACATGGCCTAGATATTGCCATCGACGATGGCAGGTCACATCCGTAATAAGAGGCTGGTGGGTAATTTTTCAGTTTTCAACATTTAGAACTCATTCTGTTTAGTGTAAATTCATTGTTTTTAGGAGACATGCACCGTTAATAATAAAGTTTTCTGACAAACCAGTTGTTTTAGGTCTTTATTGTTAGAATCTTCGTACTTCCATCACTTCATATCTAGTATTTTAGCAAGTAAAACAAACGAGTCACGAAGTACTGTGAAACATTTTTTTTATTTTTTACTTATTTTTTCAATTTTTTTCTTATTTTTAAGGCACAAATGGTTGGATCTCAGCGTTAGCTAAATCTCGTGAATATGGTGTAAGTGAATGGGGTTTAAACAATTCAATACATACTTATAATAGCCCTTTATAGCAAATTTTGAAATTATAGACCTTTGAAGCTTATGTGCAGAATTTGCGAATTTACTTTTTGTGCAAAAAAAAGAGTAAAAACGAAAAACTCTCCTGTGTATCGGTATTTTTTTTTTTTTTTTCATTTACTGCTATTTTTCTAAAACAAAGTCTCATATACAAGGCTTTTGTGCCTCGAGAAAAATCAAAATTTAGTAAAAAAAAAATTTCACCGGTTCCGTCTCTCAAATATTTATTTTTAAAATTAATATTAATTTTATTTGGAAAATTGTCATTCATCCATCATAAGTATCGAGCCAAATTTGCTAAAGGGAAAATCAAACAGTTCGTGGTAACGAACTGTAAGTAAGGAGTGACCCGGCTCAATAGTAACCGAAACTCTAAAAAAACAAAATTTTGATACCAATAGATGCATCAAAAAAATCCAGTTTTAATGCTGATTTCAAATATATAAGTTTCATCAAGTTTGGTCTTACCCATCAAAAGTTATGCACCTGAGAAAATCTGCTTGATTTTCGAAACAGGGGGAGAAACACCTTCTAAGAGTTATAGAATCTTTATGAAAATCACACCATCAGATTCAGCGTATCAGAGAACCCTACTGTAGAGGTTTCAAGCTCCTATTTGCAAAAATGTGGAATTTTGTATTTTTGGCCAGAAGAAAGAACACGGATGCGTGTTTATTTTTTATTATTATTTTTTTTTATTTCTTTTTCAGGGGTGATCTTATTGACCCAGTGGTCCTAGAATATCTTAGGAGGGCTCATTCAAGTGGAAATTAAAAGTTCTAATGCCCTTTTTAAGCGACCAAAAAAATGGAGGGCAACTAGGCCCTCTCTCACGCTCATTTTCCCCCAAAGTCACCCAATCAAAGTTTTGAGATTGCCATTTTGTTCAGTATGGTCGAAAATATAATAAATATGTCTTTTAGGATGACTTAATCCCCCAAATTTCCCGGGGGGAGGGCTAAAAGTTATGAACTTTACCCAATGTTTACATATAGTTTTGGTTATTGGGAAGTATTCTGACGTTTTCAGGGGGGATTTTTTCTGGTAGTGGGGGGGGGGGGGTCGGTTGTTATGTGGGAGGATCTTTCCATGGAGGAAGGGATGTTTCTATGAAGGGGGCGCCGGATTTCCAAGCATTATTTAAAAAACGATCAGAAATTAAATTAAAAAAAAAGTTTTTCAACTGAAAGTAAGGAGCAACATCAAAACTAAAAACGAACAGAAATTATTACGTTTATGATTGGGTTCGCCCCCTAGTCAGTACCTCACTATTTAAACCAAAGATTTGTTGGTACTTTCATAAGAGCTATATATTCTAATTAACGGCCTTTGTGATTAAGGGTCATTTTTTAAGAATTGGAACAAAATTCAAACTTTAGCGTAAAGAGCGAGGTATTGACTAGGGGGCGAACCCCTAATATATGTATAAAAAATATATAAATGTGGAAGTTCGTTACATAAGTTAATTCGTAAGTTACGTGTATTTATTACTAATAAAAACGTTCATAAATAAAATTAAACAACTTTCGAGAAAGTCATTTAACCAAATAAAAGTAAAATTAATATGCAAATTTTGTTTTAATTATTCATGTACGGTGAGCCAAAATCAAAACCTGTATTATTTCAAAAAAGTTCAAAAATTAAATAAAAGAAAACAAGTTTTTTAAACTGAAAGTAAGGAGCAACATCAAAACTTAAAACGACCAGAAATTATTCCGTATATGAAAGGGGCTGCCCCCTCCTCAACGCCTCGCTCTTTACGCTAAAGTTAGACTCTTTCTCACAACGCTATTTTTTAAAACAATAAAAAACTTTAGCGTAAATAGCGAGGCTTTGAGGAGGAGACAGCCCCTTTCATATTCGGAATAATTTCTGTTCGTTTTAAGTTTTAATGTTGCTCCTTACTTTCAGTTAAAAAAAAAATTTATTTAATAAATAAAAGAACAGCAATGATTTTCAGATTTTTAGCCTAGGGTGGCATCCCAAATATATTATTAAGTACTAACATCCATATTTGTATTTCTCATGCTTTTCTTTAGCAATCGTTACAAACCATCTCGCTCCCTGATGGAAAATGTATTACGACTTGATGTAACCTATTATTTATAAATATAAACATTAAATTGAATAAATACAGAAAGATGAATAATGCAGTCTTAAAGATTTCCAGCAAATGCCTAACTTTGCATTAGGATTGTTGATAAAAACGAAAAGGTTACTTTTATATAATTTGTCGTACAAAAGTGATTAAAATTGTGCTTTGAATTTGTCAGTTTGTAGGTGTGGCGTATTTCCTAATCCAATCATATAATTGCCTAGTTCTGGAGAGACAAATATCCCTGATTTTTAAAAGTTGATGGGTTTTTATAGCCTCATGAATGGAATTTTAAGCAAAAAAATCAGAAAATTTAAACTAATTGTGATTGGTTCTTCTGTGTGAAATTTCGTACCAGTAGAAGAAAAAAAAACAATTTTAGCCACAAGATTTATTACAAGTAGCCTTCTGTTTCTCTGTGGCAAAACTAAAAATTTTCTTTGTGTTGCTCCTGTATTCCAACGTCTGTTATCAACAACTTATTTTGATAAAATGCAAAAGTTAACAACGAAATTCCAATCCCCATATTCCAAAGGTCCCATGCCCATCCCCCTTCAAACAAATCTTACGTTTACACTAAAATTCTGGCTAGCACTAAGCTGGGTATTAAGTTATCAAAAACCTAGTTTAGACATTCTATCTTAATAATAGCCTCCCATTATTTTTTATGCTCTTTAATTAAGGGCGTAATAGCAGTTATTATCCTTCTTTTAAATTCCGGGTAGTTGCATCATCGTCTAAAAATATTGATTGGTTAACCATCTTACCACTTTGATGTATTTCGACTAATTGCGGGTACCAACAATAGAATTGCGGTTAACCATTTTTTTTTAATTTATGCAAAACACTTTTGAAATAAAGCAATATTAAATATAAAAATAATGAATGGGTTCAGCCAATAAATCGATTGTTTTATGGTCAGAAATTATTACGTACGAGGCGTGGAAAAAAGGGTTTTGAATAATGATGTCGGTACTCCAGTTTAATTTTCTAGTTAAAAATCCTCAGAGTTGTATCTCATTTTGCATATATTATGCAGATTGTGCTTTAGATAAGATAGATAAGAAATTTTTTCAGAAAATTAACTATCACAATCCCATAAGGGGTCAATTGGTAATTCGGAGTCTAAAAACAAAAAACAGGCCAGTGACTTGAGAAGAAAAATATATATATATATATTGACGTCAAAACATAAAAATGGTTGAAACAAAATTTCACATAAACCGGCTAAAGTACAATAGATATATATATAATATATATATATCTATATATATATATATATATATATATATATATATATATATATATATATATATATATATATATATATATATTATATATATATATATATATATATATATATATATATATATATATATATATATTATATATATATATATATAATATATATATATATAATATATATATATATATATATATATATATTATATATATATATATATATATATATATATATTGTTTAAAAAACCGCTGGATTTGAAATGCCCGTTATTTTTTTATTGTTGTTGTCAACATTGGTCTTGCATATTTTGTTATGACTGGTCATTGATGGTATATTTTGATACTGTGCTTTTGTTTTCCAGGTTAACGTTTATGATGTATAGAAACAAATTTTATTTATAGTAGATTCAAAACCTATGTACAGCGTTAGGGTTTTACTTACTCAGAGACCCTACCAAGAAAACTAGAGCAAATAAACACATATACAACTTGACATACTAAATGCAACTCCGTTGATTTCATACCGAGCAACTCAACTCAATGGTCCCGCAACACTGAAAAGCTCAACAAAACTTTCTACTGGTTTAATTAAGATTTGAGAAGCAGCCTCGTGTTTAGCCTAGTCTTGCTCAATTCAGTGTAGGAAGATAGCTAGTTTGAAAGTTATTGGCTAATCAGAATCAGTCAAACCCTAGAGAGTTAGGACTTAGCAGCATTCTTAGGAGCGTAGAAGTAAAACAAAAATAAACAAAAAGCTTTTATGTATAAGTCAATATCAAACAGTTCGTGGTAACGAACTGTAAGTAAGGAGCGACCCGGGTCAATGATAACCGAAACTCTAGAAAACGTTATTTTGATTCCAATAGATTCATAAAAAAAATCAAATTTTAATGCTGATTTCAAATATATAAGTTTCATCAAGTTTAGTGCTACCCATCAAAAGTTACGCGCCTGAGAAAATTTGGCTGATTTTCGAAAAAAGGGGAAAAGACCCCATAAAGTTATAAAACCTTCGTGAAATTCACACCATCATATTCAGCGTATCAGAGAACCCTACTGTAGAGGCTTCAAGCTCCTATCTGCAAAAATATGGAATTTTGCATTTTTTGCCAGAAGAAAGATCACGGATGCGTGTTTTTTTTTTTTTTTTTTTTTTTTTTTTTTTTTTTTTTTTTTTTTTTTTTTTTTTTTTTTTTTTTCCAGGGGTGATCGTATCGACCCACTGGTCCTAGAATATCGTGAGCGGGCACATTGGATTGGAAATTAAAAGTTCCAGTGCCCTTTTTATGTGAGCAAAAAAATGGAGAGCAACTAGGCCCCCTCCCACGCTAATTTTTTCCCAAAGTCACCCAATCAAAATTTTGAGATAACCATTTTGTTCAGCATGTTCGAAATATTATAAGTATGTCTTTTAGGATGACTTAATCCCCCGAAGTTCCCGGGGGGAGGGCTGAAAGTTATGAACTTTACCCAATGTTAACATATAGTATTGGTTATTGGGAAGTATACAGACATTTCAGGGGGCATTTTTTCTGGTAGTGGGGGGAGGGTCGGGGGTTATGTGGGAGGATCTTTTGATGGGGGAAGGGACATTGCTATGAGGGGGACGCCAGATTTCCCAGCATTATTTAAAAAAAGATCAGAAAAAAACAAGTTTTTCAGCTGCAACAGCAGCAACATCAAAACTTAAAACGAACAGAAAGTATTACGTTTATGATTGGGTTCACCCCCTAGTCAATACTTCACTCTTTAAGCCAAAGATTTTTTAGTACTTTCATAAGAGCTATTTATTCTACTTAAAGGCCTTTGCGATTAAGCGGTCATTTTTAAAGAATTGGAACAAAATTCGAACTTTAGCTTAAAGAGCAAGGTTATTGATTAGGGGGCGAACCCCCTAATATACGTATTAAAATATATGAATATAGAAGTTCGTTATGTAAGTTAATTCGTAATTTACGTATATTTATTGCTAATAAAAACGTTCGTAAATAAAATTAAACAACTTTCGAGAAAGCCATTTAACCAAATAAAAGTAAATTAATAGGCAAATTTTGTTTTAATTATTCATATACGGTGAGCCAAGATCAAAACCTGCATTAATTCAAAAACGTCCAAAAATTAAATAAAAAAAAAAAGTTTAAACAGAAATTATTCCGTATATGAAAGGGGCTGTCCCCTCCTCAACGCCTCGCTCTTTACGCTAAAATTTGAGTTTCTCACAACTCTATTTTTTTAAACAATAAAAAACTTTAGCGTAAGAGCGAGGCGTTGAGGAGGGGACAGTCCCTTTCATATACGGAATAATTTCTGTTCGTTTTAAGTTTTAACGTCGTTCCTTACTTTCAGTTAAAAAAACTGTTTTTTTTTTATTTAATCAATTGGTAAACCCAAATCGGTTAATGGATTTTCTTTGACTGCTCAAACCTGTTCGAGTTTTTGTTTCTGGTAGGAAATTTGGGAAGGGGGCAATTTTGTTGTTTTTATAAACGAAAATCTCCAAAAAGGCATTTTCAGTGAAAGTATCGACAAAAATTGGTTTTTATATCCATGGCTGCCATTGTCCCCCTCCCCAGTTGACGCCTCTGATGGGGCTATTCTATTTTGGCATAAGTACTTTCGCCCAGTATTTAGTTTTAAAAATTCTTCGATTGCAGATTACGAATAGAGACTCCATAAACAGGGAAACAGAAAGTTTACTCCTAAAATTGGTGCGGCTCAAAATCGTACACCTCAACAGCAGGTAAATAAAACGAGGGCTAAAAAGACGACACTATATGGCTTTCCTTGTGGCATACCCTTTATGAATAAAGTGGCTGGCTTGTAAAAGTACACCACAAAAATAAGCCAATGAAGTAACAATTGGCTGTACTGTTTACCCGGAAGTATAGGACAATAAACTATGTTTTCAGCTTTGGCCAATACTTCTAAGGTGGATTGTGTGATGCAAAGTGTTCTTCCGTACATCTTGGAAGAAGTGCTACGGTCTGTTTTACAACTTTGATGTTGCCACTAACATAAAACACATTGACTTGGCAAAATGCGTAAAATGTACTCTGATCTTCAAAATACTTTAGTGGTAAAATGAGGAAGAGAATAATAGCTGCTTTTTACTTTTAGTTGGCGTTACACGACTTGGCTTAATTTATTTTTTTAGTTAGGGTATATACGTGCAGAGGGCAATAGAAGAAATGTTTCTTAAAGGAGATACGAATCCCACAATTATTTTTTTTTGTTTATCTTTGGCAGGGAGCTGTGACAAGACTCATTTAAAGAAAGAACTGTAAAAAACAAAACAAAAAAAGCCTGAAAAAGTAGATTAAACGGGGGCAAAATGCTTATTCCAATAAAAAATTCCTAGACCCCTTTTCTTCCCCCATTTGCAAAGGTATAGATCCTACACGTGTAGTCCAAAGTGTATATCTAATTTAAATAAAATTTTAGATAGTCATTGTAGAAGGTCATTACTTGGTTCCGATGGCTTTATCATCTAGACCAGAACCTGTTTTATTGGCAGTTTGTACACCTGTGGCAATGCCAGAAACACGAGAAGCTGTAATACAAGGAGCGTGTAATGTTTTTACTACCCTACATAGCATGGATATGAAAATCCTTGAAGTTGACAGAAGGTAAAAGATCCTCCTTTCTTTCTCCTATTTTCTCATCACTCTTTGTCTCTGTTTGTCTGTTTTTCTCTCTCTTTTTTCTTTCTCTCTCTCTCTCTCTCCCTCTCACTTGCTCTCTCTCTTTTTCACTCTCCTCTCTCTTTCCCTCTTTTTATCTTTTTTTTCTCTCTGTTGAAAATTTGAATATTAATAAAAAAAAAAGAAAAAAAGAACATAGATAAAAAGAGCTTCTTATAACTATAGTAACACAGAGGAACATTTGTCCAGAATATTTCGTCGATTGGATACTGCAGAACCAGGTCTTAATCGTTCTAAAAAGCTTTTTATTCGTAAAATTTATGGTTCCAATGCTTTGTCCGGTCCTGGAAACGTTCCTGGAAAACGTTTTCCTTCCTGGAAAACGTACATTGTTCCATATCTGATTTCTGTTTCCTTGCTTACATCGTGCAATAAGAGGTGTTATTTGTTAATATATTTTTTTATTTTGACATTTGAAATGTTTTTTTCCAGTATCATTCTGGTTATTTTGCCAGCAAACTGACCTAAAGTACCACAATCTAGGAAAATTTGATAAAAGAAGTGATGGGATGGAGCCTTAAATTGACTGAAAGAAGTTACTTCACAGTAATTTATTCTTCAAGATTATGCTGTTTCTATGTGACTAGCACTTTTTATGAAATACTATTAATTTACATAATGAAAACCAGTTTTTAGATATTAGTGGGTGTTTCTGTGGTGCCTCCAAATAAACTCCTAAATGATTGTTGATCAGAAATTTTCCAATTTCTTTGTCTGTTTCATATTTCATTGCGTTGACGCTAATTTTATTGTAACTATGTAGTTAAGAACAAGTTGTAACAAAAGAGTACAAATTAAAAACGGTTTAATGAGAATTATAAATATAAGAAAGGGCTAAAAGATGGATCCTTTTTCGTTTAACATGGGAAGGTAGGGATTAAATACTACTAGCGCCAATGAGTTAACAAAAATTGGCCCATAAGAATGGGCTAAGAGTTGGATCTTTGGTGATTTAGCATGCGAGTCCAGGGTTAAAACTACTAGCGCCACTGGCATGTAGAATCTGACGGCTTCATTAAACAAGAATAAGATTTCAATACCAACATTGCACCTACACCCACATTGAACGCCTAGTACAAATATATTCGTCCAAATAAAGTGAGGCTAGGGTTAAAATCCCCCTCCTCCGTATTGGTATGAAGGATGATGGGAAGTTTCAAAATGGTGACTTAAAAGTGCACTTTTGAAGCTTTTTGACCCCCCCTCGAAACAAAAGAGATAAAATCCGATGGCCTCCCTCTTGATACCTGGTACACAGCTCTACAATGCTACACAACCATATCTATTGCTATGTAAACAATTTTTTAACAGCTCATTTTATATGTGATCAAGGCCAAATCTAAGATTTTTGTGGGGAGGGGGAGGTGTTATTTTTTCAGTAAAGGGTATACAAAAAAACTTTAAAAACGCATTCAAGTTTGTTAATATTTTTTTACGTTTTTACGAGCTGGAAAAACATTCGGAAGGAGGGGAGGGTCAACCCTAAACCCCCTGGATACGGCCTTGTATGTAATGCGTATGTTTGGTTAAAAATGTACCACCGTGTTGGAGATTGCCCTCTGAAACAGAGAGTTCGTATAAACATATTTTTTATTAGTTCTGAAATGATTTACCAAATTATAATTTTTGACTTATAGAAACTTTGGACGGGTTAGGCCAAAAACAGAGCATATTGCTGAAACCAGTTTTTTGCTTTGGTACAATCTTTTTGCTACCTGAAAATTGTCCTAAAGCTTATACTTGTCAGTCTAATGCGCCCTTATCTAGTATTAACTAAAAAAGAAAAAAAAAAATCAAATGAAAGTAAAGAGCGCCATTAAAACTAAAAGCAAACAGAAATTATTCTTTGCGTAAGGGGGCAGACCCCTCCTATATCTTTTGCTCTTTATGCTTTAGTTTTACAATGCTTAAACAAAAATTCCATTCCAATTAAACAACCCTTGTGGTTGTGCAGTCGTTTTAAGAGATTATGACAATAAGTCCCTGTAATCAAAAGTCGCTGCAATGGGACAGCCCCCACTCCCCATTTACGAGATAATTTCTGTTTATTTTAAGTTTTAATGTCGCTCTTTCCTTTCATTAAAAAAAACTATTTAATTTCTTTCGGGTTTTAACAATAAACCTAACCATAAATTTAAGGAGGGCTGCCGTCTCTTTAAATAAAAATTTAACTTATGAATAACAATGCTTCGAGATAAAGAGCTCATTTAGTTTATTAATTAAACGAAAACTTTTTCAGCAAAATAATTTTTCAAAGAAAAGAAAAGAGGTATATTAAACAAAATAAGAGCAGAAATAAAGTCTAATGCTTCTCCAAGCGTAAAACTAACACAAATTACAATCATTAAATAAATGAACCCCAAAACGAACAGAAATTACAATAAAAACCGAGCCAAACTCAAAACAAGCAGAAACTAAGATGAGAAGTTCTGACGCCCCCAAGCCTCCTAAAGACCAGCACTTAATGCCCTTAGCCTTTGCAGTAGTATTAAGTGCAATGGTAGAAGTAGTAGTATCTTATAGTACTTTTTCGTTGGTTCCACCTTTCCCTTCAACATGCACTGAAATTTTCAACTTAAAACTCAAAGCTGCTCCTGAAATATAGCTGTTACACCCTTTTAATAACCTGCATCCACATAGCGTGTTTCAATTTAGCATAGTTTACTATCCTCTTCACCATTCCCTGAAGGTTTCACCGTAATACCCTTGGCTTTAGCACTACTAGCAGTAGTACTACGTCGTAGTTGTAGTAGAAATAATCGCAATAGTAGTAGTAGCAATTGTAGTAGCAACAGTAGTAGTGATAGTACCAGTTGCAGTAGAAATAATAGTAGTATGAACATTTTGCATTTTGACTAGTTCAACATCCCCCTTAACATACCCTGAAAGTTCCAACTTAATACCCTAGACCATACCTGGGATATAATTTATACGCCTTTTGATTACGTGCATGCACATAAGGTGTTTTGATTTATTTCAACATTCCCCTAAGCATTTCCTGAAAGTTTCATCTTCCTACCCTTGGCATCAGTAGTAGTAGTAGTAGCAATAATAGTAGAAGTAGCAGCATCCGATCGCAACTCTTGAGCTCCGATCGAATGAACTTCTTCCAACGCTTCTACGACGACTCCTTGTACAAGAAATATGACGACATCGCTGTAATACATTTGTGTCCACATCGCTTTTTACTTAGGTAGCGCTATTCCGTTGCCTGTGGTTTGTTTTCGAAGTAAAGTATAATTGCCTAATTCATCTCTAAAGTATATATATATATATATATAATATATATATATATATATATATTATATATATATTATATATATATATATATATATATATATATATATATATATATATCCATGTCCAAAAATCCATTTTGGGATCGGATACCAATATATAGAAATCGCGCCGAAACGATACCCATACAATTTGCCAATAAATTCCCCTCCGGAAAAAAAACTTTACCTAGGAAAAGCCTCACCAAAGAAAAGCATCAATAATTTACTTTGGATTCCAAAAATTAGGCTATTTACAAGAATTGATCGATTTTCTTTACCTTTCCTGGTCAGCAGCTTCCGAGAACATATAAGAAATGGCCAATATTTGCGGAAGTGACAGAAAAGAAAAAATTTAATAAAAGAAGTCGGTTTAGTTACATAGACGCAAATACGTGAAAATCTGATCGAAAGAAGTGTAAGATATTTATTGAAACTGATTATTCAAATCCAAATTTCAAAGGCGGGATTTGGAATTTTAATCATTCACATATTAATGTGAAAACATCACTTTACATTCATGATATGGTCTCTTACTAATGAATCCATGCTAGGCCCAATGGATACAGGGCTGTAGCTAGAGTTTTAAGTTTGGAGAAGGAATTTCAAGAACGTGTCGACAAAATCGTCCAGTATACGGACAAATGCGGACGCATAAGCTAAATTTCCAAGGCAAATAGGTAAATGTTCCAAAGTGTTGGCACGCGGTAGCGAGACCTTTGAACCTCCCCCCTACCTTACAACACCCCCTCTCCGCCTTAGCTGCACCCCTAACTGGATATCGTGGTATTAACCGATTGAATCTTAGATCTTTTTTTTTTTTTTTTAACCTTGTCGCTCAAAAATCCACGTCAAAGACTTATTATCGCGTCAATTTCGTAGTCACAAATATACATCAATTTATTTCATTGTAAAACGATACCACTTTCTAAGCTAAATCTCTATTTTTTCATTGCAATGTAAATTTGCTGTCGTCTCAAGGATCTATTGTACCTAGGGTATCAAAATAAAAACCTTTTTAGTACGTCTATTCGTGTTTGAAATCCGCAATTCTCTTAGATTTTTCTTTTCGTTCTTTCAAAATTATAAGATTTTTATATCAGTCTTATACATTCGCCAGTGTTGCCAGGTTGACCCATCAAAATAATTAAGCAAAACAAGTTGTTTAAATTTGACAACGCTTTTTTCTGTAAACAAAAAAAAAAATAAAAAAAATGAAAATATTAGTATCTGGTGATTCCCAAAGACCACAACATTTTCATACGAAAGCTGCGTCTTTTCAAGCTATTTACCGCTATGCATTTTAGCTGATTTTCCAGCCACATTTATTTTTTATTTAACTTGGTCCCACTACCACTAAAGAATTCATAAGTTCATATGGAGGTATTTTTTAATAAAAACTGAATTCATTATTTTTTCAATTATTTAAGATATATATGGTTGTATAAGTTTCCACTAAACCAATTCAAAAAACAGGTTTCATTTACACTATTATTGGTACTTTAAGGGTATGGCGTACGGAAACACAAATCATAGCTGATTCAGGAACAATAAGAAAAAAATTTCCGTTGCATACTTTTTTTGTACTTCCGTACTATATGGTACACACTCGAGAAGTGAAGTTTGGTGAATGCTAATGAAATAAAATAAAATATGATGAAACTATAAAACAAAATTATGAAAACTATAACAAAGAATTATGGTAGGGGGGCCGCACAGGACGCATTATATTAAATACTTAAACTAGACTAGCCAAAATTGCAGTTGGGTTTTCCTTTTTTCTTGCTTGTGCAGGAACCCAGAATTTAACCGCTGCCAAGAATCCAACATAAATGATTAAGTCCATTAGCTAAGAATATGTCAGTGTTGTGTCATTTTCAAGACTAGAGATAGAGCCAGGGCCATATCCAGGATTTTGTTCGGGGGGGGGGGGGGTGGGGGGAGGTTACCCGATTTTTTCCCGTGGACTTTGTCTAACATCCTCGAGATGGGTATTTTTTCGACTAATTTTCGACTCGGTCAAAAATTTCGAGGGGAGGGGGTTCAAACCGGGTAACCCCCCCCCCTCCGTGGATACGGCCTAGAGCAATGGGTGGGAACTTATTAAATAAAAGGAATGGGGATTGTGACAATCAAATGAATACTAACCCTCGTCCTATTAAACCTAACCTAACCAAAATACCTATTAAATATTTAATTAAAATATAGCTACAATGTAATTTTCCACCCAGCCGAAGCTGATTTTCTGGTATAAACCGTGAAAACCGGTTATTGTCTTATCTTTGCGATCTATATTCTCGAGTGTGTACGATATGATAGGAAGTCCCTTGTTTTTAAATCACGCTTTTTAATTTTTTATTTTAATAGGACGAGGGTCAGTATTCATTTGATTGTCACAATCCCCATTGCTTTCATTTACTAAGTTCCCACCCATTGCTCTAACTCTCGTCTTAAAGGTGACGCAACACTGACATATTGTCAGCTAATGGACTTAAATCATTTATGATGGATTTTTGGCAGCGGTTAAATTCTGGGTTCCTGCACAAGCAAGAAAAAACGGAAAACCCAACTGCAATTTGATATTGTGACGCCCATGATACTTTAATAATCTGCCAAATTTGTATCATACCTATTCAGTACGAGTGTTTATGAAACAGTTCGTGTGCTTGATGATTATTAGTTATATAAAATGTAAATGATGCTTTCAAACTAAATATATTTAAAATTAAAAGCCAACGAATTTGAAAATTTGCAGTGTTGTCTTTTATGTTTTTCATAACAACATAAAACACAACAACTCCCACTTTTCATAACACCATATAACAACATAAATATTTGTAGTAGCTCTCTCCTTTTTGTGTTGTATCTTTCCCAACAACACAAAACACAACAACATCAAGTTTTCACAACACCATTAGCAGCATAAGTATATGTTGTTAGTTGCTCTGTTCTTTTCGTGTTGCGGAAGCGAAACTTGGGTTTTATCCCTCTTTTTAGCTTCTTATTTTCTCGTTCCACTGATCTTTGTTTATCGAGAGAACCCTGACAAGGCACTAAGAAAAGTAAAGTTACTTTTTTTTAAATAACCTGTTTTAATGAATATTGTATTAAATTCTGGAAAACTGCGCATAAGCCTTGACTCAGGCCAAAAAGGGTTATTCTGCTTGTCTTTAATCCAGAGCCAATAGTGCACGAGCTCAATCGATGACGTGTCAGAAACTTTTATTTTCGTCTATTTTCCCAATGGTGCTAAACGGGGGAGGGAAAAATTGAGGGAGTATTTGCCCCTAGACTTTTTGCCCCTGTTAGATTTCTAAAAATACCTTTTTTGGTATTTGATTTCAAAATATTCCTTTTTGGTATTTTATAGAAAAAAAAAAAAAAAAAATACAAAATTGCTACCTCAGATATTTGAAAAATACATATGGCTCCCCTCAACACTTTTGTGAATTGGCGCCAAAGATTTTCTTCAATTTTTCTTTTTATTGGAGGCGACTTTTTTTTAATTAAAAAAATAAAAATTCAAAAAAGTCCAGGGTTGCATTGCTACTCCAGGAAAAGCCAATTATTTACCCTAGTCTATTCGTGTTTTATTCTTTTTGGCATTTTTATGGAAAAATATAAATTAAAAAAAAAAATTGTTTCTCCTCCCTCTAGATTTTGGATACGGTAATACATTTTGCCACCCTCAACAATTTCATAAATTGACAGCTCTGATGCTTCCCAATTACTCTCTTCACTGGAGGCATTTTTTTTTTTGAATTAACAAAAAAAAGGGAAAAAAGAAGCCTATTAGCCCATGCTTGTATTACTACTCCAAGAAAAGGTACTTTTCTACACCCTTCTATTCAGGTTTCCATAATACCCCGGAAAAATGATGTTTTTCTTACAGGAAAATAATTTGTTCTTTGACTTTCACTCCTAAAGTCCTTATTTTAATTCACGACAAATAATGAGTAAGCCTATTGTTAAAGTTGATATCATGGCTCAAATTTTATTCTCTTTGGCTTGATTCAAAGTAATAAACAAAAAATCGGACAGACTGTTGATATAAAATAATATCTATGGTACTTTGAAGAGGGAATTCATATCCCCATTTCAAATGTTTGATCCCAGTGAAAGATCTAGAATATTAGAAATGTCACAGTTCAACTTTTATGGACATAGCCCTTGTCCCCGTAGCTTATGAAATCCAAAAATATTAAGAAAAAATCAATTTTGATCAGAAAGAACGTTAATATTGGCCTTGCACCTCAGCAGCTTTTCTCCAAGAAGCTTGTCCCCGCTGTTTATGGAATTCCAAAATGATTAAGAAAAATCGATTTTGATTAAAGAGAACGGTATTATTGGCCTTGCACCTCAATAGCTTTTCTTCAAGAAGCTTGTCCCCGCTGTTTATGGAATTCCAAAAATATTACAAATAAAAATCAGTTTTGATCAGAGAGAACATTATTACTGGCCTTGCACCTCAGCAGCTTTTCTCCAAGAAGCTTGTCCCCGCTGTTTATGGAATTCCAAAATGATTAAGAAAAATCCATTTTGATCAAAGAGAACGGTATTATTGGCCTTGCACCTCAATAGCTTTTCTTCAAGAAGCTTGTCCCCGCTGTTTATGGAATTCCAAAAATATTACAAATAAAAATCAGTTTTGATCAGAGAGAATATTATTACTGGCCTTGCACCTCAGCAGCTTTTCTTCAAGAAGCTCGTCCCCGCTGTTTATGGAATTCCAAAATATTCAGAAAAATCAATTTTGATAAGAGAATACGTCATTATTGGCCTTACACCTCAACAGCTTTTCTGCAAGAAGCTGTCCCCGTCGCTTATGGAATTCTAAAAATATTAACAAAAATCAATTTTGATAAGAAAAAACGTGAGTATTGGCCATGCGACCTCAACGCTTTTCTTCAAGATTACCCTGCAACTAACAGGACATGATCTAATCAGACCGCACCTGTCTAATCAGACCATTTGGCTGATTAGTTTCATCTAATGAGATGATTAGATTAAACTAGTTAGATTGAAAACAAAATAAATATTTCATTTATCTAAAGTTTAATTCAGAACATTTGTTCAGCACCGAGCATTACCTGGGCTACTCAAATAAAGATCTTCAAAATGTTTCTTGGTATGATCTATTGCATTGGGATTGCTTATTCGACGCACAAGCTAAGCACAAACTTGGTAAGTACAGTCTGTTATTTCCTAATCCTGTTCATGCAGTGTAACCCTAATTTAATAGAATTATTTTTTGCAAAACTTTCTTCATAGTCAGAGCAAAAATAGTTATGCAATAGTACGCAATAAACATGTATATCAAAGGCCTGTTTGTTTTTGGGCGTATCATGTGCAGTGGCGTAATTTCGTCAAGGATTACTATTTGTAAGGATTACTAAGAGACGACGAAATTGAGGCCTAGCGTCTGCTGCTTAGGTAAAGCGTCTATTGGCCCTCTTTGTTTATCTACTACCTCCAAAACAGGTTTTTTCAACTGAAAGTAAGGAGGAACAGTAAAACTTAAAACGAACAGAAATTACTACGTATATACGGGGGTTACTCCTCCAAAACACCTCGTTCTTTACGCTAAAGTGTTTCAGTTCTTTTAAAAAAAGCTTCTTGTTGTTCTAATTAAACAAATATAGTGTTTCAGGAGTCGTTCTTAAAGAATTCAGACATAATTCAAACTTTAGTGTAAAGAGCGAGGTGTTTTGGAGGAGTAACCTCCCTCCTATACATAATGATTTCTGTTCATTTTAAGTTTTAATGTTGCTCCTAACTTTCAGTTGAATTTTTTTTTTTTAATTTAATTTCTGATCGTTTTTTAAATAAATCCAGGAAATCTGGCTACTCCTCCGCGGAAAAATCCCTCCTTCTTAAGGATTTATTCTCTAGACAAATCAATCCTGGTGAAAATTTACCCCGGACAGTTAATCTCAAGGCGTAAAATGAGTCAGCAGTGAATAAGCAAGAGATAAGTAGAATTTCATATAGGAATTTTGGCCAATTTCCTGAGTGTAAAATTTCCCCGGAAAAATTCACCCCCTGGAAACTTCCTTCCCCAGGACAATTATCACCATGGAAAATCCCACCAGCAGAAAATCCCCCCCCCCAAAAAAATAACAAATGTATGCACACTTCCCAATAAAAAAATATTTGTAAACAATGGGAAAATTTTGTAACTGAAAGACGATTTTGAGAAAAAAGGGGCGCGGAAGAGGGCCTAGTTGCCCTCCAATTTTTTGGTCACTTAAAAAGGGCACAATAACTGTTAATTTCTGTTCGATTGAACCTTCTCGCGATATTCTAGGATCACTGGGTCGATACGATCACCCTTGAAAAAAAAAAAATATATATATATAATAAAACACGCATCCGTGATCTTTCTTCTGGCAACAATACAAAATTCCACATTTTTTTTTTCAGACAGGTGCTTGAAACCTCTAGAGTAGGGTTGTCTGATACGGTGAATCGAAGGTGTGATTTTCATTAAGATTCTATGACTTTTAGGGGGTGTTTTCCATTTTTTTCAAAAATCAGGCAAATTTCTCTGGCTCGTAACCTTTGATGGGTAAGATTAAACTTAATGAAACTTATATATTTGAAATCAGCAGAAAACTCCAATTCTTTTGCTATATCTATTGGTATCAAATCCCTTTTTTTAGAGTTTCGGTTATTATTGAGCCGGGTCGCTCCTTACTTACAGTTCGTTACCATAAACTGCTTGATTCGTGTACTTACTTACCTACTTGAGACGAGGGAAATGCTGTTCAGCCTAATTCAGCGCCGATAGTCGTCGACTTTTCATTTGCAGTTTTTTTTTTTACAAGGATGGGAAGCAAGCCTGTTACTCAATCTTGCAGCAGCTGCGATCGAAACCATTAGCCTTGCACTGACTAACAGATTTCGATCCACTACGCTACCACATGGGTATATTTATATTTTTCTTATTACCTCTATGCTAGATTCATGTACTTACTTACCAACTTGAGAGAGGGTTACGTCGTTCATCCCGAATCGGCACTGATGTTTGTTGACGTTCCAGTTGTGGGGTCTTTTTTTTACAGGTATGTGTAGCAAGCCTGCAGATCAACCTTGCAGCAGCTGGAATCGAACCCTAAGCTTATTATTGTCATGCGGATTTTAATCCCCTGTGCTGCCACAAGGGTAGATTTACATGGGAGTAGTGTACTCAGGGATAACTTTGGATCTATCCTCTTCGCTCAGTAACGTCAAGGATAAATAATTCCACAGGTAGCATATATAATCCTTTGAAAGCTAGGAAAAATTAAAATGCCTCAAAAGTTCTGTGGATACTTTTTTTCAAGATGGCGTATAATTGCGCCATCTACATCCCAATTACGCCATCGTAATTTAGTTTTGCCACCACTTTCAAACTAAAGTAACTCTTAAAGAGGGCTTTAAGTATGTCAACCGGTGAAGTAATTTCTTTTGCTGGAATTTATACAAATGTTAAAAGAATTAGCTTAAATCAGCCGCAAAAGAAAAATAAAACAAGCTCTAATACGTTCATGATCTTCACCCTTCTCTTACTTATTCTTTGATATCCTTTGTACTTTGTGAAACGATTTTCCTGCCAAAAGATACCTTTTTGCCAAAAAAAAAATGCCATTTTCCTGCCAAAAACAAATACGATTTTCATACCAAAAAAAGAAGTTCAAATCTCCTGATTTGAACTTCTTTTAAAATAAAAGTGAGATAGTTTGTTGCTTGTTGTCTGCTTTCAAGTTATATCATTGAATAAATATAAACTTAAATCTGGTGTTACCGGCAACCCTGATACAAACCACAGTTCAATAGAATTTCAACTAAGAATTTGTGTCATTTGCAAGGCCATAAAGCAAAAATAAATATTGAAGTAATTAAATGTATTTGAATTTATCAATTTTTAAAATGCATTTTCTCTGTTGCTATTCACTCACCTACTAGCTTGATGTGTGGGAGCTCTTTGATTTATCAATACTTTCATCCTTCGCATTTTCATTTGCATCTGTATCACGTTTTGCCATTTAAAGGAAATTATTTTGCCCTGGTTCTAATTCAAAAATTAGGTAAATTTTAGATGTGGGTGTCCCGTGAAATTACTACCGTGGAAAGTCTAAATTTTAACACTATAAGTATCGTCATAAAAACCCACCTACAGTGTCTGAAAATTGAACATTATTTATCAATTTACTACAATAAAGATTTACGAAACATTATTGATGCTGAAGCTAAAAAGTTTACAATGCTGAATAAAATAATGTTTACCTTTTGAAATATTCTTTTAGTAATATTATTTCTCCCTAATGTAAAAATGTTTCAGGCTATTCCAACTTGTAAAAACCTATACAGGCTATATAAAATACCACTATTATTGTACAGATATAGTGGTTCGGTTTATTGAAGAATGATAAACTAGAAGAGCAAAAATTTGAGCAAACCCAAAGGGGGACTCTCAAAATGGCCAAATTATTCAAATGAAATTTTCTGTGAATTAATTTTAACGTTTTATGCAATTTAAACGATGTGCAAGAAAATTTTTAGGGATTGCCCTTTCCTGAATACTAAAAAGCAAATACGGCTTCGTTTAATCGAAAAACAAAAATACATTCCGATGAAGTAAGTTTGATTTAAACTGAAGAAACTTTTCTTTAACAGAAAAATTTCACAAGCAAATATTGACAAATTCGTATTTCTCATCCGAAAAATTCATACAATATAAAGCAAAAATTGCAAAAAAACAAACAAAAAATAAACCTTAAAAAAAATGAACGAAGTATAGCCAGAAAAAGCCGTACACGAAAAAATCATAAATTCCGAAAAATATTCGATCTGATATCATGGCTTTAACTGCGGTTTATGTTCTTTGCGAAATATTTCTCTGTTTGGTTTTTCTAACATTTACGAAAAGTAGGTGTCGATCTTTAGTTTTCTGTTGTTTATTCGGATCTCTTGTTCAAGCTTAAGAAGCAATCACAAGACCGCCAAAATCGGTTCTAAATAGTTTGGCCATACAAACTAAAAAACTTTATAATGGATGAAATAGCGCGATTCTTTAAGGTATTGTGTGGGCTTTTTCTTTTTTTTTTTCCTTTTCGTACTCCTGAAAAAAAAAAGAAAAAAAAAATCAATCCTGTTTCTTTCTTCTTTTTTTTTATCTAAGACTCTTTGCTTATTTGTAATCTAATTTGTCCCTATTTCTCTATTATTCCTTCACTTTACTACCTATCTATCTTACCTCTTACTCTTACTCTTAGGTATTGTGTGGGCTTTAGAAACCACTTCAATTCCTTTCTCATCGTTGCTAATTAACCATGTGGTTTTATGGACTGACGTTAACTAAAGAAAAACTTGCTCTAGTGGCAAGGTCTGATAATTCCTGTCGAAAGAGAAATGGACTAGGTTGAACAGAGGAAGAACGATCTATTAAGGAAATAACTAAAATTTTAAACAAATAATGCAACACTAAAACTAGATTGAACAACATTGAAATGATTTCTAAAAAAAAGCAAAAAGAAACAGGTATGTAGTCGCAACTCAAGAAGACAATGCCTGTGGGATGGGTGTACGACTCGATTAAAACGCAATCACGCGAACGTGTACAGCTTTATTCAAGCACAATAACATAAAAAAAAGAACATATAAAATAATTTATGAAAAGAACAATAGTGGGTATGCAAAGAGGATCAGGTTAGGAAGTAACAGGAAAAAATTATGAGATAAGAATGAAATACTAAAAGGCCTTTAAAGAACCATGATGACCATTTATGAGAACTCGATGAAACTACATTGGAATGATTCAATCCCCAAAAGGTCTCAGTTTACAGCTCAAGAATACAGGGCCTTTGGGTTGAGTGCACAATCAAAGTCAGCACTCAAGCGCTGTCTAAGTACAGACCCATATGTCTTTGATGTATTTTTTTCTCAGCCACAGCCACTTCAGATGGAAGGAATGCCACAGCCAATTCAGACGTAGAAACATTAAAGGGGGAGGGTCATTTGATTGAAAATTCAAAGTTCTATTACCCTTTTAAGAGTTGGAAGTGATTAGAGGACAACAAGCCCTCATTACTTGCCCTTTTTTTACCACCTGATCCCCATGATACCCAAATAAATCCAATTAAAATTTTGATGCAGCCATTTTGTCTAGAATATTTGAACGATCCAGAAAAGTTAGAAGAAAATATACAAATATTCCTAATATTTGCAAACAATAAAACTAAGTGAATTAAAAGAGGAAAGAACTTAATTTTTAAAAGAGTTTTCCAAAAAAAGAAGTTTTAAAAGGAAAAGTAAAGAGACGAGAAATAAAGTCATATAATAACTCAAGCTTTAAAACGAACAGACATTATGCTACCAATGAAGAAACGAAAACTATAACAAACACAAATCAAAATTAATAACCACATTAAGCATAAAGATAACAATATACTACTATAGATGAATAAATGAATCCTAAAACGAATAAAAATTAAGACGAAGAATCACAAAACAAATCAAACAGAAATTACCACAAGCAGAAGTAGACTTACCACCCTTTAAACCTCTAAAGAGAAGAGCGTCATTTGCTTCACTGAAAACAAAACATATGTTTCGAAATTTCTCTGTGATATTATTGTAAATAAAAATAAAATATATATATAAAAACTTAAAAATTGCTTAGAGTTGAAGGAGCTAATATTATTAAATACATGTTGAACAATCAGTCTACTTTCATTTGTTCTTTCGTGTGTTCTTGATTAATTGTGGTTTTTTTTTTCTTTCTTTTTTTTGGTTGATGTTTTGGCAAATGAAAAATCAAACGTTCTTAGTGCATGTCGTTTTCAGTAAAATTCAATTGAAATTCAGGCCGTTTAGAGGATTTCAGATGGATGAGGGGGTAGCCCAACACTTATTCAAAATTTTTCTGTGATATTATTGTAAAGAAAAATAAAATATATATAAAAAATTAAAAATTGCTTAGACTTGAAGGAGCTAATATTATTAAATATTGGTTAAACAATCAGTCTACTGTCATTTGTTCTTTCCTGTTCTTGATTAATTGTGGTGTTTTTTTTTCTTTCTTTTTTTTGGTTGATGTTTTGGCAAATGAAAAATCAAACGTTCTTAGTGCATGTCGTTTTCAGTAAAATTCAATTGAAATTCAGGCCGTTTAGAGGATTTCAGATGGATGAGGGGGTAGCCCAACTCTTATTCAAAATTTTTCTGTGATATTATTGTAAAGAAAATTAAAATATATATAAAAAGTTAAAAATTGCTTAGACTTGAAGGAGCTAATATTATTAAACATTGGTTAAACAATCTGTCTACTTTCATTTGTTCTTTCCTGTTCTTGATTAATCGTGGTGTTTTTCTTTCTTTCTTTTTTTGGTTGATGTTTTGGCAAATGAAAAATCAAACGTTCTTAGTGCATGTCGTTTTCAGTAAGATTCAATTGAAATTCAGGCCATTTAGAGGATTTCAGATGAATGAGGGGGTAGCCCAATTCTTATTCAAAATTTTCTGTGATATTATTGTAAAGAAAATTAAAATATATATAAAAAGTTAAAAATTGCTTAGACTTGAAGGAGCTAATATTATTAAACATTGGTTAAACAATCTGTCTACTTTCATTTGTTCTTTCCTGTTCTTGATTAATCGTGGTGTTTTTCTTTCTTTCTTTTTTTTGGTTGATGTTTTGGCAAATGAAAAATCAAACGTTCTTAGTGCATGTCGTTTTCAGTAAGATTCAATTGAAATTCAGGCCATTTAGAGGATTTCAGATGAATGAGGGGGTAGCCCAATTCTTATTCAAAATTTTTCTGTGATATTATTGTAAAGAAAATTAAAATATATATAAAAAGTTAAAAATTGCTTAGACTTGAAGGAGCTAATATTATTAAACATTGGTTAAACGATCTGTCTACTTTCATTTGTTCTTTCCTGTTCTTGATTAATTGTGGTGTTTTTCTTTCTTTCTTTTTTTTGGTTGATGTTTTGGCAAATGAAAAAATCAAACGTTCTTAGTGCATGTCGTTTTCAGTAAAATTCAATTGAAATTCAGGCCGTTTAGAGGATTTCAGATGGATGAGGGGGTAGCCCAACTCTTATTCAAAATTTTTCTGTGATATTATTATAAAGAAAATTAAAATATATATAAAAAATTAAAAATTGCTTAGACTTGAAGGAGCTAATATTATTAAATATTGGTTAAACAATCAGTCTACTGTCATTTGTTCTTTCCTGTTCTTGATTAATTGTGGTGTTTTTCTTTCTTTCTTTTTTTTGGTTGATGTTTTAGCAAATGAAAAATCAAACGTTCTTAGTGCATGTCGTTTTCAGTAAGATTCAATTGAAATTCAGGCCGTTTAGAGGATTTCAGATGGATGAGGGGGTAGCCCAACTCTTTTTCAAAATTTTTCTGTGATATTATTGTAAAGAAAATTAAAATATATATAAAAAATTAAAAATTGCTTAGACTTGAAGGAGCTAATATTATTAAATATTGGTTAAACAATCAGTCTACTGTCATTTGTTCTTTCCTGTTCTTGATTAATTGTGGTGTTTTTCTTTCTTTCTTTTTTTTGGTTGATGTTTTGGCAAATGAAAAATCAAACGTTCTTAGTGCATGTCGTTTTCAGTAAGATTCAATTGAAATTCAGGCCGTTTAGAGGATTTCAGATGAATGAGGGGGTAGCCCAATTCTTATTCAAAATTTTTCTGTGATATTATTGTAAAGAAAATTAAAATATATATAAAAAGTTAAAAATTGCTTAGACTTGAAGGAGCTAATATTATTAAACATTGGTTAAACAATCTGTCTACTTTCATTTGTTCTTTCCTGTTCTTGATTAATCGTGGTGTTTTTCTTTCTTTCTTTTTTTTTGGTTGATGTTTTGGCAAATGAAAAATCAAACGTTCTTAGTGCATGTCGTTTTCAGTAAGATTCAATTGAGATTCAGGCTATTTAGAGGATTTCAGATGAATGAGGGGGTAGCCCAATTCTTATTCAAAATTTTTCTGTGATATTATTGTAAAGAAAATTAAAATATATATAAAAAGTTAAAAATTGCTTAGACTTGAAGGAGCTAATATTATTAAACATTGGTTAAACAATCTGTCTACGTTCATTTGTTCTTTCCTGTTCTTGATTAATCGTGGTGTTTTTCTTTCTTTCTTTTTTTTGGTTGATGTTTTGGCAAATGAAAAATCAAACGTTCTTAGTGCATGTCGTTTTCAGTAAGATTCAATTGAAATTCAGGCCATTTAGAGGATTTCAGATGAATGAGGGGGTAGCCCAATTCTTATTCAAAATTTTTCTGTGATATTATTGTAAAGAAAATTAAAATATATATAAAAAATTAAAAATTGCTTAGACTTGAAGGAGCTAATATTATTAAACATTGGTTAAACAATTTGTCTACTTTCATTTGTTCTTTCCTGTTCTTGATTAATTGTGGTGTTTTTCTTTCTTTCTTTTTTTTGGTTGATGTTTTGGCAAATGAAAAATCAAACGTTCTTAGTGCATGTCGTTTTCAGTAAAATTCAATTGAAATTCAGGCCGTTTAGAGGATTTCAGATGGATGAGGGGGTATCCCAACTCTTATTCAAAATTTTTCTGTGATATTATTGTAAAGAAAATTAAAATATATATAAAAAGTTAAAAATTGCTTAGACTTGAAGGAGCTAATATTATTAAACATTGGTTAAACAATCTGTCTACTTTCATTTGTTCTTTCCTGTTCTTGATTAATCGTGGTGTTTTTCTTTCTTTCTTTTTTTTTGGTTGATGTTTTGGCAAATGAAAAATCAAACGTTCTTAGTGCATGTCGTTTTCAGTAAGATTCAATTGAAATTCGGGCCATTTAGAGGATTTCAGATGAATGAGGGGGTAGCCCAATTCTTATTCAAAATTTTTCTGTGATATTATTGTAAAGAAAATTAAAATATATATAAAAAGTTAAAAATTGCTTAGACTTGAAGGAGCTAATTTTATTAAATATTGGTTAAACAAGCAGTCTACTTTCATTTGTTCTTTCCTGTTCTTGATTAATTGTGGTGTTTTTCTTTCTTTCTTTTTTTTTGGTTGATGTTTTTGCAAATGAACAATCAAACGTTCTTAGTGCATGTCGTTTTCAGTAAAATTCAATTGAAATTCAGGCCATTTAGAGGATTTCAGATGAATGAGGGGGTAGCCCAATTCTTATTCAAAATTTTTCTGTGATATTATTGTAAAGAAAATTAAAATATATATAAAAAATTAAAAATTGCTTAGACTTGAAGGAGCTAATATTATTAAATGTTGGTTAAACAATCTGTCTACTTTCATTTGTTCTTTCCTGTTCTTGATTAATTGTGGTGTTTTTTTTTTCTTTCTTTTTTTGGTTGATGTTTTGGCAAATGAAAAATCAAACGTTCTTAATGCATGTCGTTTTCAGTAAAATTCAATTGAAACTTAGGCCGTCTAGAGGATTTGAGAGGGATGAGGGGGTAGCCCAATTCTTATTCAAAACTTTTCTGTGATATTATTGCAAAGAAAAAATAAAATATATCTAAAAAATTAAAAATTGCTTAGACTTGAAGGAGCTAATATTATTAAATGTTGGTTAAACAATCTGTCTACTTTCATTTGTTCTTTCCTGTTCTTGATTAATTGTGATTTTTTTTTTCTTTTTTTTTGGTTGATGTTTTGACAAATGAAAAATCAAACGTTCTTAATACACGTCGTTTTCAGTAAAATTCAATTGAAATTCAGGTCGTTTAGAGGATTTGAGATGGATGACGGGGCATCCCAACTCTTACTTCTAAACCTTGAATAGTCTTGGGATATTAATTTTTTGTTGAGTTGTTGTTGATTTTATAACAAATAAAAAACGTACTCCTGGATATACAAACAGTTTTCAGTCAAACGTAAATGACGCTCTGAAATTGAAAATGTCTAGGGGATGGTAACCCTGTTCCTGTTCATGATAAATTTATTCGTTTCCCTTCGCCTTAGGATTTATCTATTCATCTATAGGTGGCGTTTGATTAAAGTTCATCTCTCTGTTGGCTCTGTTTGAATATTCTTGTTTTTGTTCATTATGTGTGTTAAATAAAAATGTTTAATATTTAGCAGTATTGGCACAAAATGGTACAAAATACCTCTTTGTTGGGGCATACTCCTATTTGCTAGTCAATAAGGGCACTAGAACTTGCAAGCTCCGTCTGAATGAGTCATATCCCGATATTCTAGAACCGTTGGCTCGATACGACTACCCTAGGGGGGAAATACAAACAAACACACATCCGTAATCTTCCTTGTCGGAAAAATACAGAATCGCATTTTAGCAGAAAGGGGCTTGAAACCTCTGAAACTCGAGGGGCTTGAAAATAGGATTTCTGATGTGCTGAATTGGACGGGGTTTTTCAATTAAGATCACGCGCCCTTTCTGGTGGTTTCTAATTCTTTTAGTGTATATATCACTTTCAAAACTTTTTTTAGAGTTTCAGAGTTTCTCAACACGAGTCACTCCTCATTTACCGTTCAAGTTTGATTATTCATTTCATTTCCGGCTCGTGTTGGGTTTCATTTATTCATATTATGTCCGTCGGTTTTAAGTTTAATTTTTTACATAACTTTAGTTCTGCCCGTCTCAGATTTTAATTTTTGCCTTTCTTTACTTTTCTTTGAAACATATCTTTTTCGCAAGCCGCTATTTTAAAATAAATTCTATTAAATTGCAACCACAAGGATGTTAATGTTATATGTTAAGAAAACACAATATGTTAACATATGTTATCATACATATGATATGTTATATATGTTTAATATAAAAATAAGTGTAAAAAATAATAATTAAGTATGTTTTATAATCAAGTATGTAATATATGTCCAATAATAATCAAGTATGTCCACATTTGTCCTTGTCTGGAGCGGTTGTAATAAAATTTAGACAATAAAATGGAGAATTTGGTTGAACAACTTTCTGGAATGCGAAGTTTGGTATATACGGACTTGTAAGGATATACTCTTCATGTTATTTCAATCGACTTCAAGGGAGATAAAATAAAATATTTTCGTTAAAATTCTCATAGTATTTCTATCTAGCCTTTTCATGTTTTTTTTTTTTTTTATGGATTCTAAAACTTTATTTTGAAAGACTTAGAAATCAATGAACGCACTTGAGAAGCATCTTAACGAGGATAGACATTACTTTGAAACTCTCTAGGCATGCCTTTCCAAAAACTAACCTGACACGTATGTGTCCAATAAGAGAGTCATGCATGCTCCCGCCATTTACCCATGCAGCCCCAGCCATTTAAACATTTGCCTCTCAATTGCTTGAACTATCTGTCTTGGCTTTTCTCTGTCTACAATTAGCCCTGTCTTGATGCAACCTATGCAACCTACTGCCAAATACTTGATAACTGCAATTCAATCAAACCAGTGCTTCTGCATCCTTCAGTAAAAGAATTGAAATATATATAATACCTAGACTCAACTAGGTAAATGACTAGTGGCACGTTGGGTTTCCATGTGCATGGTGCCACAAATAGGTCAAATAAGTTTGAAATGATGCCCAAAATTGTCACTTAAGCTAGATTAGTTATAATGTGGTTATAATGTGATTATAATGTGGACATACTTGATAATAATCAAGTATGAAAAGCAAAGGGCAATAGATTGGGAACTAAGGGAGAACACAACGGAATAGGAATGAAGTGCTAGAAGACTTAGCGAACTATTATTACCATACGTCACAAAAAGCTAGGACATTCATGACTTATTTTTAAATTCAAGCTTTCCAGAGTCTGTAAAACATATAATTCAAGTGCTACTATCTTTTATGAGCGGCATATTTTGGAGCTTTGAATATTCTTCGAGTACAAGAGAATGTAATCTATCGCTTTCATGGTCCCACCGAAAGTGAAATTTTTAAACTCAAATTTAGGAAAAAAGTGCATAGTGAGAACAATCATCGAAGCAATTGTAACAGAGAAAAAGTAACGGTCATTACCATTAACTGTGTACTCAAGTTTTCATAGCAAATTCAATTTACATAATTCTGAGAAGGGGATGAAAAACAATCGAAGGAGTTTTTAGACTCCTTGGATTGTTTAGTCGTGTTTTATTTTTTCGCCGTATTTCGCAGACGTTTGTTTTGCCGTCAATGTTTCACGGGATTCGCCGTGTTTAAAAACGCTTGTATTTTCGATACACTATTGAGGATCGTATTTTGCAAGGAGAAACATTCTACTTTTTTTTCTGCAGGTCGTCATATCGAACACCTTATCGTATAGTTTTGAAAAATATCCAATTCGGAAGCAAATCATAAGTTTAACAAGATTTGACAAGAAAAAAAAAAATTTAAGATAGCAATACTACTGTTACGAAACAAATTAACTCAAAAATGACTAGAGATAGAGAAGTAAATGTACTAATATAAGATGTGATTTTTTCTGAAAACTTTTGAATTTGGCATTTCTGTTGCCTTTGTATAACCCAGGGGGGAGGGGGGGATCTAGAGCAAATTATTGGGGGGGGGGGTGGCAATTTGAAGAGGGTACCCATGAGCAAATCTTGGGGGGGGGGGGAAATGGCAAAGTGAAAAAAGGTGCCAAAAATTGACCAAATTGACGAATCTATTCTAAAAAAGAGTGAAAAAAGAAAAAACAGGGAAAAAGGGTGCCAGAAAAATCTTGGGGAGGGGGGGGGCAGCACCACTGGATCCACCAGTGATATATCCATGTGATTGGATCTACTCATGACTGTACTGTGTCAATGTAAACATAAAGAGGGTCCATGACTTTTCAAAACTCCCCCCTTCTAGTACCAAAAACGTCGTATTTTATTGATATCCTGCAATACTTGCATTTTTTTTTACACAAAAATTATCTTTGATGATAATAGAGGTGAGGATTTAAGTTGACATATACTTAGTTGGTACTTGTTAAGAAACCGGTAAGTATGCGAAAAAAGAATTTTAGTTAATGCTAATGAAATGAAACAAAATAGGATAAAAGTATAATAGTTTATGAACAAAATTGGGCTATATATTTGCATATTAGGGAGGGTGGGGTGAAGCATAGTATATATTAAATACGTAACCTAACCTAACCCAAACTGGGTACCTTTTATTCCCCCTAAACCTAAAAAACTAAAGTTTAGCCATAGTTCCCGGATTGAGAAACCCTTTCCTTTTGTCATTATCCGGTACATGCCTATCTGTTCTCGCACTACAATTCTCAAAGACTTACCACTTTCTTAACAAGTACCACTTAATTTTGTTTAAAGACACAAAACAAAACTCCTGTATAAATGACATAGATACGTATTGACTTAAACACGATAATAATTACAAATAAAAGAGCACAAATTCGTTTAATGCGTGATAAAATATGACGAGTCTATATTTAAAGATATCCACAAGATGGCGTTAGGGTTGCTTCTGCTCTGCCTCATAGAATACAAATATTCATGCATTTCAATCCTTATAGTTGCAAATTCCCTTAACCCTCCGCCGTGATTACTTTATTTAAACCTTGTTTGAAGTTTCTTGTACAAACTACTACTACTACTACTACTAACAACTCACCGCAGCACCAAGCCGCCTGAGGCCAACACAGCTACGCACGCTCCTCCTCCACCCCAATCTATTCAAAGCCTCCCTTTTTACACCCGCCCACGAAGTTCCCTTTTCCTTTATATCTTTCTTTATGACGTCCTCCCACCCCAGACGGGGACGACCTGCTTTCCGTTTAGCCCTAGATGGTTGGCCGAAAAGAACAATCTTCGGCAATCTGTCATCCTTCATCCGCACAACGTGCCCTAGCCACCTCAACCTTTCTTTCATTATAGCCCTAGAGAGCGGTATTGAACCACATTTTTCGTAAAGCCTATTGTTTGAAATACGGTCAGTCAGCCGGGTACCCAGAACAATCCTTAAGCAATTTCTCTGGAAAACATCTAGCAAATCTTCATCCGCTTTTCGGAACGTCCATGCTTCAGAGACATATTTGACCACTGTCATCACTGTAGCTTCTAATATTCTAATCTTGGTTTGCAGACTTATCTTCCTATTCTTCCAGACTTTTTTTAACTGTAAAAAAAAACAACCTGAGCCTTGGCTATTCTATTTTTAACATCTTC
The DNA here is from genome assembly GCA_027921565.1 of Artemia sinica. Taxonomy (NCBI): domain Eukaryota; kingdom Metazoa; phylum Arthropoda; class Branchiopoda; order Anostraca; family Artemiidae; genus Artemia; species Artemia sinica. The sequence goes on from CM051263.1 coordinate 59,955,170, forward strand.
ACTGCTCCCACCATCTTTACTAATAATACTACCAAGGTAAGTGAAGCTGCCCAACTGATCAATCTTTTCATTACCCAACGTCACCTTTTCATCTTCACTTATTCCTAGCCTTAGTGACTTGGTCTTCCTAACATTAATTTTCATACCAATTATAGTACCCTGAACTCGCAAAACCTCTAAAATTTCATTCATTTTGCTCACACTTTCATCTAGGATGCATAAATCATCAGCATGATCCAAGTCCAGGAGACTTTTTCCTCCCCATTTGATTCCGTGGTCTCCCATTGCCTTTCCTGTGCTCCTTAAAACAAAGTCCATCAAAATAATCCATACAAAGGGGGATAGAAGACAACCCTGCTTAAGTCCTGATTTAATACAAAACCAGCTGCTAACCTTATTTCCTACCTTAACCGCAGCAGTGTTATTCTCGTACATAGCACTAATCACTTTAATGTATTTGTCTGGTATACCATACAAGGATAAAACCTTTACTAAAGCTGTTCTATCAACAGAATCGAACGCTTGCTCGTAATCTATAAAACTGAGGACCAAAGGTGTTTGAAAACTCAGGCACTTCTCAATTATTAGCCTAAGAGTGAAAATTTGGTCGACACATCCTCTACCTTTTCTAAAACCGCACTGCTCTTCTCTTAAAACTTTGTCTACGGCATCTCTCAGTCTAAAAAGTATCATATTACTAAGTAATTTACTACCTACAGAGACCAGACTAATGCCTCGATAATTACCACACTCACTTTTATCACCTTTCTTATAAAGTGGCTTAATTAAGGTTTTCCTAAAATCGTTAGGTACTTCCCCTTTTTCAAAAATCATATTCATAATCTTCAGTAACTTATTTCTAACCTCAGAGCCACCATATTTAAGAAACTCATTTACCACCCTACCAGCACCTGGAGCCTTATTATTCTTTAATCCTTGTACAAACATACGACTAATTAAATTTTTTTACTGAATGTTCAAATCTTACTGAAAATTTAAATTTCAATCGAAAAGTAAAGTTCAACGCCAAAAAGCTTTAAAACTTTCCAGATATTACTACGACCAGTTCATAATAACAGTATATCAATTAAAAACGAACAAAATTAATTTCAAAAACATGTTCCTGAAATAACTTTTTCAAGAAAACAGTGGAGGTATTAAAACGAAAATTGTAGAAAGTTGAATGTGTGTGTCTATTTGTTATTCCAGTCAATTTGCAACCAAATTATTCAAGCTAAAAATGTGAAATTTGTCGAAAAAATCAGGAACCATAAAGATATAAAAAAGCTATACAAAATAAACTACAAAAACCGGAAATTAGACGTCATACTAATAAGCGTCAGAGGCCCAAAGCCTACAGCACTCGGAGGGAGATGACAAAAAGCCAAAAGTGTTCTAGCTAATAATACAAATCAGTCGGTTAATATATATATAATATATATATATATATATATATATATATATATATATAATATATATATATATATATATATATATATATATATATATATATATATATATATATATATATATATATATATATATATATTATATATATATATATATATATATATATATATATATATATATATATATATTATATATATATATATATATATATATATATATATATATATATATATATATATATATATATATATACATATATATATATATATATATATATATATATATATATATATATATATATATATAATATATATATATATACATATATATATATATATATATATATATATATATATATATATATATATATAATATATATATATATATATATATATATATATATACATATATATATATATAATTACGTATGTACACATAATATGTGCATATATATTGCTGTTTTCAGTGATCGAAGTGTAGCCACAAAACAAAAAACAAGTTTCTTAAGTACTGACTAAATTCTAGTGCGATCCCAATTTCCCACAGATGACGTATAATCGCTGTCAGGTCTTTCACACTTCTGAGATAATAGCAAAAAAACTTTCCTATGCTATTCTCAAAGGGAAGATCAGCAGGGAAACGTCTACAGGAAGATAAAAACAGGATTGAACACGCATGATCCCGCTGATCCTGCTGAGAACAGAATGGTAAAGTGTATTCTGCTATTCTTTTTCGGTGTGGCAAATATTTCAGATATGATCTTTAGGCATGACAGCGGCTAGGTGATCTTTAATCGTAGTGCTAAGCGTAGCTACAAGAAGCTAAATCGTTACCATGATGGATCCAACGACAGATCCTAATGGTGGCCAAAAAACTATCTAGTAAATCCGATAGATGGTTGCATCTTATAAATAATTTTTGTCATCTTATAGAGCTTGTACAATTTCGGTATTTTCACAATTGCGTTCAACTCATGTGCTGCTGTTCATGTGCCGCGCTCATGTGGTATGCGTTGCTCAGGAGCAGTATCAATAGCTAAAATCTCGGGTCTGATGCATTTGGTTTATATTTTGATTGAGCACTGTATCAAAATATACTTAGGAACTTTCCCCGCAAATAAACACGTCAGTAAACACAATGACGCACACCTACTGGTGCCCTCACATATGGACGTAAGGACACACATATACAAACAGAAACACACATAGGTGCATTAAGAAACTCACATACGCACAGACAAAACTTAGACGGAAAAATGCAAACCAAAACACACAGAGGTACACACGCACCCACATGTACAGACACCCACACATGCGCACAAGCACTAACTCACAAAGATATTCCGACCATTTTTCTGTCCGATAGATAATTGATATTAAATCTTCTTTGTCATCTTTCTCTGTTATTTCTAATCAAACTAATTGATGTGGCAACGGGGAAAATTGTTTTAGTTTCTCTTTTTGTTAACTATATGCCTGCCTGTTTACCTTAATGAAGTAATAACAGCTTTGTGGAGCTATCTACTGACAGCGCTTCACTGGACATAATGAGGAAATAAAAAGTGATATTTTAAACTTTTCAGTAACGAGATCAGATCAAGAACGTTCTAGTGTCCTCTTAGCAAGAATGCAGAGAAATGATGGGCTTTGGATATGGGTTCATTGCGTTTTACATGTCGTCGATGGCCACCAATCTTCAGACCAATCTATCATCATCGCAACGTCTCAGGTTCTTTCGTAAGTATCATTTGATCAATACAAATGCTATTTACTTAATTAAAAAATTAATCTCTTTAATTTGGATATTTTAACGATTTGATATATTTGTTCAATTGAAAATTTGTATTGCAAGTTAAATAGTATTGTGATTTAAACTAAAACTTATTTAATCATGTTTTATACAGGGCCATTAAATTTATCAATTGTAAGCCCAAGATTGTAAGCCCAATTGTAAGCCCTTGTGACTAATCTCCTTCTGGACTTTCCCTGCCCTTTTTTCTTTTAATAAATACCAAAGCAACGGCAATGAAAAATGTAGCATTGGATGCAGGGTTGCCATTCCACTTAAATGAAATTCAATTTAATTGACCCAAAATTACTGTTTACCCATATAGGGCACAATCTTCGAAGAAAAGTCACAGGTGTTGCACATCGAAGAACGTATGAATTATTCGTATAATGAACGTATATGAACGTATAATTATAACGTATGAATATTCTTTGTGATATTTGCAGTTCATCTATATGTTGTCTTTAACTTACAGGAGAAGACGCAAATTATAACATACCATTTTTTCGAAAACCTGCAATGGCAATAGTGACAAAACTTCAGCTTTCCACAAAAGCTTTAAATCTTGAAAACAGGAATAGCAGCCACCCTCTATCGTACGACTTTTGGATAAGACATTTCAGAAAACGCAGCATAAAAAGGAAAATGACAATTTTTTGTGCTAGATTACAAAACAAACTTGGCTGCTAAATTACCTGCTTTATACCTTTTAGAGAAATAATATATTTTTGCAAATAGTTTCATAATATGCTGCTGCAAAACAGTGATAAAACTGAAGACATATCCCCTCTTCTTTCCTTGTCCCAGTAGGTTTGAAAACAGAGCATAAATTGAAAAAAAGTCAAATCTGCAATTTTCTGGGAAAAGTCATAAATTCTAGGAAGAATTGTAAATTTTTGATATTTAAGGGGGACGTGCCCCCCCCCCCCACGGTAAAAGTAACACTTTGAAAATACAAGGTAGTACAAATCTGTTGCAAATTAGTAACTCTGACTGGAAGTAAAAGGCTACATGTAATTTCATGCCACTCATCCGTAGTTTTGTTTTCTGGATGTAGGCTATAGCCTACAGCTATATACACTTATCTATACGAGCTATGTGACATTTATCTCACTAGCCCATGATCAAAAAGCCCATACACATAGCAATAAAATAAGATTTACATAAAATTACTTAATTGTGCATTGAATACGAGGTACTAATCCCTCAAAGGCTCCTAGGCCTCTAAAGGAGGTGAAAGACAAACGATTTAACTTCGCACTAAGTCAAAAGAAAAAAATATATAGTGATTAAAGCATCACTCACAAAGAAATGAATAGAACGAAAAAAGGTAAACACATTCTATAAATTATGTAAATAAATTAAATCCACTCAAGTCAATTAAAAAGAAAAAGGAGATATAAAAGTAAAGAAAAGAAGAGCAAAATCATCTAAGAAATGAATATGAAAAAAAGTGAATAGAACGAAAAAAGTTAAATACATTATATAAATTATGTAAATAAATCAAATCCACTCCAGTCAATCAAAAACAAAAAGGAGATAGAAAAGTAAAGAAAAGATGGGCAAAATCATCTAAGAAATGAATATAAAAAAAATGAATAGAACGAAAAAAGTTAAATATATTACATAAATTATGTAAATAAAGTAAATCCACTCCGGTCAATGAAAAACAAAAAGGAGGTAGAAAAGTAAAGAAAAGAAGAGCAAAATCATCTAAGAAATGAATATGAAAAAAAGTGAATAGAACGAAAAAAGTTAAATACATTATATAAATCGTGTAAATAAATTAAATCCACTCCAGTCAATTAAAAACAAAAAGGAGATAGAAAAGTAAAGAAAAGAAGAGCAAAATCATCTAAGAAATGAATATGAAAAAAAGTGAATAGAACGAAAAAAGTTAAATACATTATATAAATCGTGTAAATAAATTAAATCCACTCCAGTCAATTAAAAACAAAAAGGAGATAGAAAAGTAAAGAAAAGAAGAATAAAATAACCTAAGAAATGAATATAAAAAAATGAATAGAACGAAAAAAGTT
>CM051263.1:59965406-60010406 GCA_027921565.1 Artemia sinica
GTTGTCCAACTTCACACTGTCCAAATACTTCGCCCCCCCCCCTAATGTATAAATATATAGCCCAAATTATACATTTTCCATCTATTCTGTCACTTCTCTTTGACGCTAAGCAGAAAGAAACTAACGAAAAAAAAAAAACAAAAAAAAACGGCTCTATAATACGTCAATAAAAGAACAACTTGAGCGGTTGGGCGTTTATCATACAAGTACCTTTCAGAGGATATTTTCTTTTATAAGTCGTTTTAACCCGTTATTGATTTTTTTTTTTTTTTTTTTTTTTTTTAGAAATGAAGAAGCAGAAATAATGAAGAATCATCGATGGATTTATCGCTATTATTCTACAGAAACTCGATTACGCTACGGACCAGCAACTGACTCCAATGAATTTGAAGGGGGGTCAGAACTAAGCAGTTCTCCCCAGCCAAGTGCTTTTAGCTCTCCGGCTTTATCGTCAACTCAATATCAACTACCAGATACTGAACTAGTTCGAAATGTGTATAGTCCGGATATTCGCCGGATAGCACCCACGGATTTATACGAATCTTATATAAAAAGAGAGTATCTACTGGCTGATACTGAGATTCCAAGGACTATAGACTATTCCGTTAAATATGAACCATATCCAAATGAAAGAGAACCTAGAAATAATAACGATAAATACTATAATATTACAAGTGATACCGGTGCGATTATTACGGAATTGCCATTTGTTCGCAGACGAGGTATTTAGTTTAATTCTAATTATTTGTATTTGTTTATTACATGTCATAAGCACCATATTAACGTTATACTGTTGTATTAAGCATAAAAAACGTAATTTTTACGTTTTTTTTATAAAAGAAGACGTTGGCACAAAAGGCGTATAGGAGACGTTGGTATATTATAAAAAACACTATATATTCACCAGCCCAACATTATTCGACCATACTAAGTCTAAGAGATGGTATTTATTATCACCTTGTTATAATACAAGATGATAGCATAGAAGGCGCACAAAATGCGCTTAAGACATTAATTGTATAAGTCTTAGATATAAGAAACCTTTTGCATAAAGAACGCTATTGATTATTTTCCGTAATAATTATTAAACCAACATTATGGTATAATCATAATCGCACAAATGTCTTTGGCTTTTGGTTTAGTTTGACATTAGAAACCTCGAGATTACCGCTAGTTTGACATTAGATTACCGCTAAACTGCAAAGTAATATCAGCAAAATAAAATGCACAAAAAATTTGAATTCTAACTACCAATTTCTCAGTTGATTTAGCAACGCTAGGTACATACGAGGAATATTTTTTTGAAGGTGTTTTTTGAGGGTGGGGAAATTCACTAAGATTATAAAAAGACGGTTGAGACCCTGAAATTTCGTAGTGACCTAGCCCAGAGCTATTGCGAGCACTTTTGATCGACACGTTCACTAAAAAAACTGCGCGAGCCGCTCTGATGGATCTATATTAAATGCACTAGATGCTGCAAAATACCTAAAATAATTTCATTCAGTAAATCAAAAAGAAAAAGAAAATAGACAACGACTCAACTCCTGATTACAACACCTCAACTCCAGAAGCAGTAACTGAAAATCTCGATGAGTATTTTATGAGCCTATCGAAGACAAAGACTTCACGAGTCGAAGAAAATGGAAACAAGATCTCTACTTTTATCGTTACAGTCATGGGCTTCGTTTCGAGGGGGCAAGGGGGCAATTGCCTCCCTCAATAATTTGGAGAAAACAAATTATTATATAGCCCATGCCCCTTGACTATCGGGATATGGAACCCTCCTGCCCTCCCCCAAAAAAAATGCTGGAGTTACGCCCCTGGTTACAGCATCACATAATAATTGTCCTAATGGTCAGGTTGAGTGAGGAGGGAGAGACCCGAAAACTAAATAAAATTTTTGAGAAATGCTGTTGCTGACTATCAATTTCTCAGCTGATCCTCCAACTTAGAAACGCTCGGTACATACGTATATTTTTTTTTTTTTTGGGGGGGGGGATGTTCCCGTTAGGACGGCATGGGGAACTCATTAAGATTATGAAAAGAGAGTTGAACTATATGAAACTGGATAATATGGAGAACACCGTAAATGTAATCATGAGATCTCGTGGAGTCCAGGGGTGGAGCCGCTGCGTACACTTGCGATTGACTTCAAAAAGCATTGACTTCAAAAAGCTCAAAAAGCAAGGCCGTACCCAGAGGGGTGGTTAGGGGGGTTTGACCCCCCCCCGAAATGTTTGTCTGACTCGTAAAAACCTAACAAAATGGATATAAGCAAATTTTGTAAGCGTTTTTTAAGGATTTTTTGTGTAACCCCCCCCCCCACGAAATTCTTTTTGAGTAAAACCCCCTCCGAAAAAAAATCCTGGGTACGTCCTTGTCAAAAAGTATTAATTTGAGATTCAAGTCGCTAAAGTCGATAATGAAAGCCAAATATCCTTTTTTTAATCATTAGACTCAAAAGACGATTGACCAGATTATTTTTTGGTTGTTGTCAACACTGGGCATAAAAACTCAGTTAAAACCGAAAATTCAATGGAAGTTTCTTTGAAATAAAAAAGACACATTTTCAGAGGTTTAAAGTATCGACAAAATTACGCTGGTGTATTATAATATAAAAGAGCTAATTACTAGTGTGATTAACACCTAAATATAATGCCATTTATACTCATTTAAATATAATACCATATAATAATTCTATATAATTCTATTTATATCGGAAAATTGTCAATCCAAATTTTGAGATAACCATTTTGTTCAACGTAGTTGAAAGTTCTAGAAACTAGGTCTTTGAGGATGACAACACCCCAAGAGTCCTCAGGGCAAGGGTTGTGAGTTATGCCCTGGGGGCATATAAGGTTTTTATAGAACACGTTGTCGTAGAAACTTCAAAAAGGGCTCATTCGATTGGAAAATGAAATGGCTAGTACCCTTTTTAATAGTCTAAAGTGATTGGAAGGCAACTAGCGCCCCTTCCACGCCCACCATTTCCCCAAACACATCTAAAAAAATTTTGAGATTGCCAATTTGTCCCACTACGTTCAAAGTTCAATAAATTATACTTTTGAGCAGGACACCCCCCCCCCCCACAGTCTTCAGGGCAAGGGTTATAAGTTATGCCCTGGGGGCATATAAGGTTTTTATTGAAATCGTTGTCGTAGAAACTTGAAAAAGGGCTCATTCGTTTTGAAATTCAAAGGGCTAGTGCCCTTTTTAATAGTTGAAAGTGATTTGAGGGCAACTAACCCCCCTCACACGCCCACCTTTCCCCAAACACATCCAATCAAAATTTTTAGATAGCCATTTTATTCAATGTAGTTGAAAGTTTTGGAAATTATGTCTTTAAGGATGAAAACCCCTCCCCCCACAGCCCTCAAGGCAAGGGTTGTAAGTTATGCCTTGGGGGCATATAAAGTTTTTATTGAAAGCAAGGTCGTAGAAACTTCAAAAGGGCTCACTCAAGTAGAAATTGAAAGGGCTAGTGCCTTTTTTAATAGTTGAAAGTGATTGGATAGCGACTAACGCCCCTCTCACGCCCACCATTTTCCCAAACACATCCAATCAAAATTTTGAGATATCCATTTTGTTCAACATAGTTGAAAGTTCTGAAAATTAGGTCTTTTAGGACGATAACCCCCTCAGAGCCCTCAGTGCAAGGGATGTAAGTTATGCCCCAGGTGCATATAAGGTTTATATAGAAAGTTGTTCTAAAATTTTAAAAAGGGCTAATTTAATCGGAAATTAAAATTGCCCTTTTTCATAGGCAGCGCAATCGCGGTGCCTAAGTAAAGAAAGATGTTGGCACAATTTATTATTTTGTTTTCCATAACAGGGCACTTCGTATCGAAGGAGTTGTCGTAGAAACTTCGAAAAGGGCTCATTCGATTGGAAATTCGAATGGTTAGTGCCCTTTTCAATAGTCGAAAGTGATTGGAAGGCAGCTAACACCCCTTCCACGCCCACCATTTCCCCAAACACATCCAATAAAATTTTCAGGTAGCCATTTTGTTCAGCGTAGTTGATTCCAAATAGAAATTATGTTTTTGAGCAGGACACTCCCCCAAAACCGTCAGGGAAAGGGCTGTAAGTTATGCCCTGGGGGTATATAAGGTTTTTTATAGAAAGCGTTGTCGCAAAAACTTCAAAAAAGGCTCGTTAAATTGGAAATAAGGGTTAGTGCCATTTTTAATAGTCGAAAGTGACTGGAAGGCAACTAACACCCCTCCCACGCCCACCATTTATCCAAACACAAACAATCAAAATTTTGAGATAGCCATTTTGCTCAAAGTAGTTGAAAGGTCCGGAAATTATATCTAAGAGGATAACACTCCCCCACAGCCCTCAGGGTAGGGGTCATAAGCTATGCCCTGGGGGCATATAAGGTTTTCATTGGAAGCTTTGTCGTAGAAACTTGAAAAAGGGATCATTCGATTGGAAATTCCAAGGGCTTGTGCCCTTTTTAATAGTCGAAGTGATTGGAGGATAACTAACACCCCTCTCACACCCAACATTTCCCCACACACTTCCAATCAAAATTTTGAGGTATTCATTTTGTTCAAAGTAGTTGAAAGGTCCGGAAATTATATCTAAGAGGATAACACTCCCCCACTGCCCTCAGGGCACGGGTTGTAAGTTATGCCCTGGGGGCATATAAGGTTTTCATTGGAAGCTTTGTCGTAGAAACTTGAAAAAGGGCTCATTCGATTGGAAATTCAAAGGGCTAGTACCCTTTTTAATAGTCGAAAGTGATTGGAGGGCAACTAACACCCCTCTCACGTCCACCTTTTCCACAAACACATCAAATCAAAATTTTGAGGTAGCCATTATTCCAACGTAGTTAAAAGTTTTAGAAATTATGTTTTTGAGGATGATAACCCCCTCAGAGCTCTCGGGGTAAGGGTTTTGAGTTATGCCCTGGGAACATATAAGGTTTTTATAGATAGTGATGTTGTAGAAACTTCAAAAAGGGCTCATTCGATTGGAAATTAGAAGGGCTTGTGCCCTTTTTAATAGTCGAAGTGATTGGAGGATAACTAACACCCCTCTCACACCCAACATTTCCCCACACACTTCCAATCAAAATTTTGAGGTAGCCATTTTGTTCGACGTAGTTAAAAAGTTTGGAAATTATGTTTTTTAGGAGGACCCTCCCCCACAGCCCTCAGGACATGGGTTGTAAGTTATGCCCTGGGGGCATATAAAGTTTTTATAGAAAATGTTGTCGCAGAAACTTCAAAAAAGGCTCGTTCGATTGGAAAAAAGGGCTAGTGCCCTTTTTAATAGTCGAAAGTGATTGGAGGGCAACTAATCCCCCTCTCACGCCAACCTTTTCCCCTAACACATACAGTCAAAATTTTGAGATAGCCATTTTGTTCAACGTAGTTAAAAGTTCTAGAAACTAGGTCTTTGAGGATGACAACCCCCCAAGAGCCCTCAGGGCAAGGGTTATAAGTTATTCCCTGGGGGCAAATAAGGTTTTCAAAGAAAGTGTTGTCGTAGAAACTTCAAAAAAAGGCTCATCTGATTGGAAATTGAAATGGCTAGTGCCCTTTTTAATAGTCGAAAAAGATTGGAAGGCAACTAACACCCCTCCCACGCCCACCATTTATCCAAACACATCCAATCAAAATTTTGAGATAGCCATTTTGTTCAAAGTAGTTGGAAGTTCCAGAAATTATATCTAAGAGTATAACACTCCCCCACAGCCCTCAGGGTAAGTGTCGTAAGTTATGCCCAGGGGGCATATAAGGTTTTAATTGGAAGCTTTGTCGTAGAAACTTGAAAAAGGGCTCATGTGATTGGAAATTGAAATGGTTAGTGCCCTTTTTAATAGTCGAAAGTGATTGGAGGGCAACTAACCCCCCTCTCACGCCCACCTTTTCCCCAAACACATCCAATCAAAATTTTTAAACGGCCATTTTTGCAACATAGTTAAAAGTTTTAGATATTAGGTCTTTGAGGATGATAACCCCCTCAGCGCCCTCGAGACGCTGAAGTCTCGAGGCGCTAAATGAAACCCAAAACGAACAGAAATTACAATAAATAACCGAGTCAAACTCAAAAAGAGCAGAAATTAACGTAAGTTGGGCTCAAAACCCCTGTGCCTTCACAAGGCCGGAACATAATTTGAACTTTACTGAAAAAATATAAATGTTTTTACTATTATAACTTTAATAAATCAAATAATATTAACATTTTGATTACTAAATATTAGTATATGTATATTAAACTGACAATGCACATTCATTTGTATTTTTATTTCATTAAAGTGCAAGTTTTGTTCTGGCCTTGGAAAGGCATAGGGGGTTTTAAGCCCAACTTACGTTAATTTCTGCTCGTTTTGAGTTTGACTCGGTTATTTATTGTAATTTCTGCTCGTTTTGCGTTTCATTTATTTATCGATGCTGATTTGTGGTAGTTTCACGCTTGGTAGATTATTTGATTTTATTTTTGCTCATTTTTTTTGTTTAATGGAGTTCTTTACTTTTCTTTGAAAAACTTATTTTGTGGAAAAAGTTTTTTTTAATTAATCAAAATAAAAACATGTTTGGTCTACAGAGTCTATTTCAAGTCAATTTATAACTGAAAACCTAGGCTTATTAAGATTTATCTTTTTGTTCTTAAAAACTTATGAAGTTTTTTGGGCATGTTGAACCGCGATAGTAAATAAGCGAAACTATTTAGTTCAATTTGATCACGCTTTTCTTTCTTAAAATTTAAGCACTAACGACCTGTTGATTCCCAAAGACAACTACAACTTCAAGGAAAAGCTACACCTTCTTAAGGGGGTTCGATACCTCAAAACTATTTTGTAAACCTCACCGTAGGCTGACCGTCTCAAAGATAAGGGGCCCATTAGAGAATTCTCTCGGGTGACTAGCTGCCATTGAGAGCATTGAAAATCTGTAGTTTCACTATGAAACCCGATTAAAAAAACAGTGAAATTTTATATCCCCTATGTAACTAAGGTTTTCAATAAAAGAGGGTAACACCACAGGGAACTCTCAAAGCAGCCAAATTACTCAAATGATCTTTTTTTTGGACTGATTTTTAGTGTTGTCTTAGCAGGTATGCCAGAAAATATTTTGTCCCTGCCTTTTCCTGAACTTTAAACAGAACTCAGTTTAATCGAAAAAAAATTCACACTTATAATGACGTAAGGTTCATTAAAACTGAATATTTCTATCTCCGGCACGAAACGAAGAAGGTAAGTAGTTTGTCTAAGATTTCTGTGAAAGCAGGAGTTGGCTTTTAATTTTTTGTTGGTTATTCACCCTTTATGGTATCGAATCTGCTGAAGCAGTTTGGTTTCATCTGTTTATGGCTGCTTATTTGCGGATTTTTCACCCGCGTTTTTTTTTCAAATTTGACGTTCAATGCTGCCAAAAATTGCATAACTACATCTGTAAGTCTTTTTCATCATAACTAAACTCCCGATTTTTCCTAATTTTGTTTTAGGTAGGCTATATATTTTTTTAAGGTATATTTGATTGTGTAATTTTCCGCTTAACCGATTCAAACAATCAGATTACGTTTTCACTGTCCTTGGTAATTCAAGAGCGTAACAGAAGCATTGTGGATAGACCTTCTGTGAATTTATGTATATTTAACGGATTAGAGTTCAAATTTAAAAATATTAAGTTTGTTTTTGTAGCTAAAGGAAAAAATCCTTTTAACGTTCCTTTCTTCTTTTTTTCAGATTCTGATGAGAATTAAACTCTGATGGACTACTACCCTACAAGTCAGTGACTTGTCTGAGTATGACATATTGTCATCTAAGTTCTTAAGATGCTAAAACCACAGATTATCTATTAGGTTTCACCAGATATCTCACTCCTGGCAAAATACGTGGGTCGACCTGTTCCTCAATTACATTGGCTATCAAACAAAGCTTGCCCGCCCGCACAATTTCGTGAAATGTCATCGGACTGAATTGGATAACGCTCCGCCTGCTTAATGTCATTGGGCATCGTCAACCTTTAGGAAGCCAAGTTATCTGATAGGATGGCTCTCAAGGTTAGCAAAAATATTGAAGTGAGAAATCTGTGTAAGCGTAAATAATTCGTGCTATAAATATATTAACAAAAAAAGCACTAAAGTGTGATTTATATAAAAAAAATGCAAAAGTTTATTGTGTGTTCAATCTCACGGCGTATTTAGCTTGCTATTTGATTGTTATTTATTTTATCTATTAATTGTTTTATTATGTTATTCTCTATGTTGAAATTTTGATTAGCGTATACATTATTTTGTTGTTTCTAGAGTTGAAGATGCAGTGATATGTAAGGTTTTTAGAAGTTAAATTAAAGTGATGCTAAGAATGTGTGTCTCTTATATTTTCATAATAAGAAGGTTAATATTTATGCTGGTGTCACGTCATATTCTCCCGCAAGGAAGATGAGATTCGTCAAGGTTGCAGATAGTCACCTCCATTCCAAAAATAGATCAAAATAGCAATAAAAAGTCTATGAATCGTTAAGCGCCAGGAAGAGCTGATGAAGCTCGCGTCTTGCTACAAGTACAAGTATGTATGTGAGTTGAACGGGGATGTTGGGCTGTTACTACAGGCCAAAAGCTCTTGGGGGCCTGAGATGACCATCTAACCTAAGACAACCTCCTTGCTATATTTTATACTATCAATTCGTTGTTAATTCGTCTATCGTTAAGACTGCAGATTTGTTAGTAAGTATACTGCTACAGTATGCTAACAGTTAGTTTGTATACGATTATACTTTTTTCTCATATTAAAAGCTTTGCTGGTACTTCTCTTTCAAGTTTCACGTGAAGTTTTGTCATGATATTTTGCTACTTCATTTTTGTCTTAGGCAAAACTAAAAAGCAGACCATATTCAAACAAATGCCATAGCTAGGCTAATGGTAATGGGATGCCACAACCGAAAGTAAAACTAACAACCATTACAATATTTTCTTTAATATTCAGACGACACATTTCGGGTCTGTGACATTAGAAAGAGGAAAGCGTTTATCTTTACTCAATTGCTTTGGAAGCATTCCTAGCTTGACATTAACTGATTTTGCCGCATTTTTATTTCGTTTATTCACTTTCAAACAATTCGTTACCACGAACTATAAGTAAGGAGCAACGTTGCTCAATAGTAACGGAAACTCGAGAAAAACGGAATTTTGATATTAAATGATATGTCATAAGAATTGGCGTATTATGTTAATTCCAAATATTTCAGTTTCATTAAGTTTAGTGTTACCCATCAAAGGCTAGGAGCCTGAGAAATGTTGCTGATTTACAAAAAGAGGGAAAACATCCCCTAAAAGTCAAAGAATCTGAATGAAAATCACACCGTCAGATTCAACTTATCAGAGAACCCTACTGTATTGGTTTCAAGCTCCTATCTCCAAAAATGTGGAATTTTATATTTTTGCCAGAAGTAAGATCACAGATGCTTGTTTATTTTATTATTATTTTTTTTCGCAGGGGTGATCGTATTTACCCAGTTGTCCTAGAATATCGGGAGAGGGCTCATTCGAACAGAAATTAAAAGTTCTAGCACCCTTTTATAAGTGGCCAAAAATATTGGAGGCAATTAGACCCCCTCACATACCCCTTTTACCCAAAATCATCCGATCAAAATTTTGAGATAACCATTTTGTTCAGCATACTGGAAAGGCCCAATAACTATGCAGGTGGAGATAATATGGCCCTCTTCAGCCCCTGAGGAAAGGTCTTTAATTTATAAAATTTGCCCATTCTTTACGTATAGTATTTGTTATTGGAAAGTATACATACATTTTTCGAGTGGGGTGGGGGTGAATTTTCTGCTCGGGGGATTTTTTACGGAGAGAATTTTCCATGGGGAGGGAAATTCTCAGGGGGAGAACCTTTCAGGGGGAATTTTGCATAGGGGGAATTTGCCAGAATTCATATACGAAATTCGTTTTATATGTCGTGTTTTGTCTTTGCCGACTCAATTTTACGCGTGGAGATGTTAAGGGTAATTATCCAGGGTAAATTTTTACCAGGACTGAATTGTCTAAAGGATGTTTCCGTAAGGAGGGGGAAAGTTTCCGCAGAGGTGGAGCCAGTTTTCCTGGCACTATTTAAAAAACGGTCAGAAATTAAATAAAAAAAGTTCTTTCAAATGAAATTAAGGAACGACACTAAAACTTGTAACGAACAGAAACTAATACGTATATGAGAGGGGTTGCCCCCTCCTCAAAACCTCGTTTTTTACACTAAATCTTGAATTTTGTCCCAATTCTTTAAGAACGACTAAAAAAAAACAAGGGTCGTTTATTTAGAACAATAAGAAGCTTTTTTAAAAGTACTAAAAAACTTTAGCGTAAAGAGCGAGGTGCTGAGGAGGGGCAATCCGTCTCATATTAAATATAAAAAAAAACTAGTTTTTTTTTCAACTGAAAGTAAGGAACGACGTTAAAACTTAAAACGAACAGAAATTATTTCGTATATGAAAGGAGCTGTCCCCTCCTCAATACCTCGCTCTTTACGCTAAAGTTTGAATCTGTCACACAACTTTATTTTTTAAAACAATAAAAAACTTTAGCGTAAACAGCGAGGTATTGAGGAGGGGACAGCGCCTTTCATATACGGAATAATTTCTGTTCGTTTTAAGTTTTAACGTCGTTCCTTACTTTCAGTTAAAAAAAACTTGTTTTTTTTTTATTTAATTTTTGAACATTTTTGAATTAATGCAGGTTTTGATTTTGGCTCACCGTACATGAATAATTAAACAAAATTTGAATATTAATTTTACTTTTATTTGGTTAAATGGCTTTCTCGAAACCTGTTTAATTTTATTTACGAACGTTTTTATTAGTAATAAATATACGTAACTAACGAATTAACTTACGTAACGAACTTCTATATTCATATATTTTAATACGTAGATTAGGGGGTTCGCCCCCTAGTCAGTACCTCGCTCTTTAAGCTAAGGTTCGAATTTTGTTCCAATTCTTTAAAATAACCGCTTAATCACAAAAACTGTTAATTAGAATAAATAGCTCTTATGAAAGTACTAAAAAATCTTTGGCTTAAAGAACGAGGCATTGACTAGGGGGTGAACCCAATCATATACGTAATATTTTCTGTTCATTTTAAGTTTTGATGTTGCTGCTTACTTTTAGTTGTAAAACTTGTTTTTTTTATAGTTTAATTTCTGATCTTTTTTTTTAAATAATGCTGGGAAATCTGGCGTTCCCTTCATAGCAATGTCCATTCCCCCATGAAAACTTCCTTCATGGAAAGTTCTTCCCACATAACCCCCGACCCACCCCCCCACTACCAGAAAAAATCCCCCCTTGAAAACGTCTGTATACTTCCCAATAACCAATACTATATGTTAACATTGGGTAAAGTTCATAAATTTCAGCCTTCCCCCCGAGGACGTCGGGGGATTAAGTCCTCATGAAAGACATAGTTATCATATTTTCGACCATGCTGAACAAAATGGCTATCTCAAAATTTAGATCGGGTGACTTTGGGAAAAAATGAGCGTGGGAGGGGGCCTAGTTGCCCTCCATTTTTTCTGTCACTTAAAAAGGGCACTAGAACTTTTAATTTCCGTTCCAATGAGCCCTCACACGATATTCTAGGATCACTGGGTCGATACGATCACTCCTGGAAAAAAAAAAAAAAAAAAAAAAAAAAAAAAAAAAAAAAAAAAAAAAAAAAAAAAAAAAAAAAAAAACACATCCGTGATCTTTCTTCTGGGAAAAAATGCAAAATTCCACATTTTTGTAGATAGAAGCTTGAAACCTCTACAGTAGGGTTCTCTGATACGCTGAATATGATGGTGTGATTTTCAGTGAGGTTCTATAACTTTAGGGTGTCTTTCCCCCTTTTTTTCGAAAAACAGCCAATTTTTTTCAGGCACGTAACTTTTGATGGATAGGACTAAACTTGATGAAACTTATATATTTGAAATCAGCATTAAAATCTGATTCTTTTGATGTATCTATTGGTATATAAAATCCTGTATTCTAGAGTTTCGGTTACCACTGAGCCGGGTCGCTCCTTACTTACAGTTCGTTACCACGAACTGTTTGATACGTATTAATTTTCGTTCGTTTTAATTTTTAATGTTACTCCTTACTGTCAGTTGAAAAAAAAATGCTTTTTATTTATTTAGTATCCGTTTTTCGTCTTTAAACGCGTCACAAAAATCAAACAAAATCCGTGTGGACTTTTTACAACACTGTAAAAGCAGCGAATTTTCTTTAAGCTACCACACTCGTTTGTGCTGACTACTTTGACACTCTTCACTTCACTGTGCTGACACTCGTTGTGCTGACTACAGAAGATGATGTCTCGTTCAAGCCATAATCTTATCTTAAAGTAGTCACCAAATAATAGAATGATACAGAATATCTTTAAATTCTGATTCTCTTTCTTCGGGCAAGTTTTGAAAATGTTTGTTATTGACGTTTTTTTGCCATTCACGCTTTTACTAATTCTGAAAAGGTTTTGCAATATATGTCGATTTCATGAAGATACAGAAACTTTGCTCTTCTTAAAGAGATAGAATAGAATATGAATAATGAAACAATTGACCATTGCCTATTTGAATGTAATATGCTGACGTCTGCACAACATACCTTGCTTTGTAAACTGTTAAAATACTTCAAACACCACAAAATCCCACTATCAGCCAAGAGCCTAGCCAACTATACCTGCACACAGAGCATAGAAATCGACATCTATCATCTTATATTTGAACTCCTAGAGTCAAAAGATCTGCTGAAAGATATCTGAATATATCTAATAAATATGAGGCAATCAAGCCAGTAGGTCTGTAGCCCACAGAGTGAAGCAAAATTAAAAGGGCTAAATAGTTTTACTGAAAAGCCCGCCTGCTGTTAAATAGAAGAAGAAGAAGAAGAATTGAAATTTATAATTGTATTAAAAATCATATGGTTTTTTGGATTTATTTTATATTTATCCCTCAGTTTTATTAACAGATAAAGTTATCTCTGTAAATACCGTCGAAACATTTCACTCCAGTCTTAAGTATGATGGATCGAATATTATAATTCCTAAATCTAAATTTAAAAAATTTCAAACCGGCCAATTTAGGGGAAAAGGCCGAAAATTGGGAATTTTATGGGTAAAGTTCAGCGTTATTTAAGTAAAATTTACACATTCTATTCCCTGCTACTACAAAAAAGTTTAAAAGTGAAACAAGTGACGGTCAGTAAAGGAAGGAGGCAACTGCGTCTTTGTTGATAAGAATTTCATTTTACATTTGCATTTGCGTATTTTTCTAGTTCAGTATAATTTTTCTATGGGGTAGTCAGGGGCGTAATTTCATCAAAATCCCGGGGGGGGGGGGTCAAACAAGAGCCAATTTTCCCAAAGCAAGTGAAAATGACCAAGTGAAAAATGAAAAATAACCATATAGTACCATAAAGACATAGCTATACTAAAGAAAACTGATCTGTTTCTGTGAATACTTGAATTATGTAGACCTATGTTAGTTTTGACAAGATTTTTAGAGACACTAAATTTCAGCTGGGGGTCAAACTGGGGTCTGGAGTAGGTAGCTGCTCCCCAGCCCTATAGCAAATTACGCTCATGGGGTAATTCTCACACTTGCCACCTGACTCATTTTCTATTAGCACTCAACCTCATTAATTAGTTTCCATCAGAAAACATTACCACTTTGAATTACTACAAAAAAAATATTTGAAGGTCAAGGTAGCCATTGAGTTACTCAAGCACGGGATTGATAAGAACAATACAGAAGTCAGCATACCTCTTTTTAGAGGTATGCTGAACCTCTTTATTAAGGCAAGAAAAACTCTATTAATGCAACATATCAAACAGTTCGTGGTAACGAACTGTAAGTAAGGAGCGACCCGGCTCAATGGTAACCGAAACTCTAGAAAACGGGTTTTTGATACCAATAGATATATCAAAAGAATCAGATTTCAATGCTGATTTCAAATATATAACTTTCATCAAGTTTAGAGCTACCCATCAAAAGTTACGCGCCTGAGAAAATTTGGCTGATTTTCAAAAAAAGGGGGAAAGACCCCCTAAAAGTTATAGAACCTTAATGAAAATCACACCATCATATTCAGCGTATCAGAGAACCCTACTGTAGAGGTTTCAAGCTCCTATCTACAAAAATGTGGATTTTTGCATTTTTTGCCAGAAGAAAGATCACGGATGCGTGTTTATTTGTTTGTTTGTTTGTTTGTTTTTTTTTTTTTTTCCCAGGGGTGATCGTATCGACCCAGTGGTCCTAGAATATCGTGGGAGGGCTCATTGGAACGGAAATTAAAAGTTCTAGTGCCCTTTTTAAGTGACCAAAAAAAATGGAGGGCAACTAGGCCCCCTCCCACGCTTATTTTTTTACCAAAGTCACCCGATCAAAATTTTGAGATAGCCATTTTGTTCAGCATGGTCGAAAATATGATAAATATGTCTTTTGGGATGACTTAATCCCCCGAAGTACCCAGAGGGAGAGCTAAAAGATATGAACTTTACCCAATGTTAACATATAGTATTGGTTATTCGGAAGTATACAGAAGTTTTCAGGAGGTTTTTTTTCTGCTAGTGGGAGGGAAGGATGGGTCGGGGGTTATGTTGGAGGATCTGTTCATGAAGGAAGTTTTCATGGGGGAAGGGAAATCGCCATGAAGGGGGCGCCGGACTTGCCAGCATTATTTATTGGTTATTGGGAAGTATACAACCATTTTCAGGAAGGATTTTTTCTGGAGGGGGGGCTAGAGGAGGGAGTTACTCTAGAGAATATTTCCGTGGAGGATGTTTCTTTGGGGTAAGGGACATTTCTATGAAGGGGGCGCCGGATTTCCAAGCATTATTTAAAAAACGATCAGAAATTAAATAAAAAAAAACCAAGTTTTTTCAACTGAAATGTAAGAAGGAATATTAGAACTTAAAACGAACAGAAATTATAACGTATGTGAGGGGGTTCTCCCCCAAGTCAATACCTCGCTCTTTACGCTACAGTTTTTTTTAGTGCTTTCAAAAGAGCTATCTATTCTAATTAAACGGCCTTTGTGATTCAGGGGTTTGTGAATCAAATTTTTTTTTAACTTTTAACGTAAAGAGCGTGGTATTGACTAAGGGCAGAACCCCCTCATATACGTAATAACATATACGTAATAAAAAAACAATAAAAAAACAAGCGATACGGCTCAATAGTAATCGAAACTTTTAAAAACGTAATTTTGATGTCAATAAATGTATCAAAAGAATGTGTTTATAATGCTGATTCTAAATATATAAATTTTATTAAGTTTAGTATCAAACAGTTCGTGGTAACGAACTGTAAGTAAGGAGCGACCCGGCTCAATGGTAACCGAAACTCTAGAAAACGGTGTTTTGATACAAATAGATACATCAAAAGAATTGTATTTTAATGCTGATTTCAAATATATAAGTTTCATCAAGTTTAATCCTTTCCATCAAAAGTTAGGCGCCTGAGAAAATTTGGCTGATTTTCGAAAAAGGGGGGAAAGACCCCCTAAAAGTCATAGAACCTTAATGAAAATCACACCATCATATTCCGCGTATCAGAGAACCCTACTGTAGAGGTTTCAAGCTCCCATCTACAAAAATGTGGAATTTTGCATTTTTTGCCAGAAGAAAGATCACGGGTGCGTGTTTATTTGTTTGTTTGTTTTTTTTTTTTTTTTTTTTTTTTCCCAGGGGTGATCGTATCGAACCAGTTGTCCTAGAATATCGTGAAAGGGCTCATTGGAATGGAAATTGAAAGTTCTAGTGCCCTTTTTAAGTGACCAAAAAAAATGGAGGGCAACTAGGCCCCCTCCCACGCTCATTTTTTTTACCAAAGTCACCTGATCAAAATTTTGAGATAGCCATTTTGTTCAGCATGTTCGAAAATATTATAAGTATGTCTTTTAGGATGACTTAATCCCCCGAACTTCCCGGGGGGAGGGCTGAAAGTTATGAACTTTACCCAATGTTAACATATAGTATTGGTTATTTGGAAGTATACAGACGTTTTCAGGGGAGATTTTTCCTGGTAGTGGGGGGGAGGGGGAGGGTGGGTCAGGGGTTATGTGGGAGGAGTCTTTCCATGAAGGAAGTTTTCATGGGGGAAGGGACATTGCTATAAAGGGGACGCCGGACTTCCCAGCATTATTTAAAAAAAGATCATAAATTTAATATAAAAAAACAAGTATTTCAACTGCAACAGCAGCAACATCGAAACTTTAAACGAACAGAAAATATTACATATATAATTGGGTTCACCCCGTAGTCAATGCCTCGCTCTTTAAGCCAAAGATTTTTTAGTACTTTCATAAGAGCTATTTATTCTAATTAACGGCCTTTGTGATTAAGCGGTCATTTCTAAAGAATTGGAACAAGATTTGAACTTTCACTTAAAGAGCAAGGTATTGACTAGGGGGCGAACCCCCTAATAAATGTATTAAAAATATATGAATATAGAAGTTCGTTACGTAAGTTAACTCGTAAGTTACGTATATTTATTACTAATAAAAACGTTCGTAAATAAAATTAAACAAGTTTCGAGAAAGCCATTTAACTAAATAAAAGTAAATTAATATGAAAATTTTGTTTTAATTATTCATGTACGGTGAGCCAAGATCAAAACCTGCATTTATTCAAAAACGTTCAAAAATTAAATAAAAAAAAAACAAGTTTTTTAAACTGAAAGTAAGGAGCGACATTAAAACTTAAAACGAACAGAAATTATTCTGTATATGAAAGAGACTGTCCCCTCCTCAACGCCTCGCTCTTTACGCTAAAGTTTGACTCTGTCTCACAACTTTATTTTTTAAAACAATAAAAAACTTTAGCGTAAAGAGCGAGGCGTTGAGGAGGGGACAGTCTCTTTCATATACAGAATAATTTCTGTTCGTTTTAAGTTTTAATGTCGCTCCTTACTTTCAGTTTAAAAAACTTGTTTTTTTTTATTTAATTCAAACAAAAGAGACATAATGAAAATTAAAAAAAAATCATTTCACATCATGGTTGCAGCGGTATCTGCAATCTAGTAAAAAGCGAACCACAGCCCATAGTAACCAAAAGTCAAAAAACGCATTTAGAAAATAAACTGCCTGGTAAAAAAAAAATTGTCATGTGACACTGATTCAGGAATGGTAACTATTTTTTCGGTTTGTCTTAAAAGTAAAAGTTTATTGCGTAAAGAAATTTAGGGTGATTTCAAAAAAAAAACTAAAATCCCTCGAAAATGGAGTCAGATCAAAATGAAAATTGTACCATTGGAATCAGCATGGTCGAAAACCAAGTAAAGGGAAATTACAGTCCCCGTCCTTGAACAACAAGGAAAATCAGTGCTACCCTTTTTTACATGGGTAGCACTGATCTGTCTCCCTTTTTTTTCTAGCAGGGCTAGAGGGTGACCAGAACATCATTGAGAGGTGTGTAATAGCTCATTATAACGGAAATTAAATTTGCTAGTACCCTTTGTAAGTGACCAAAAAGATTGGAGGGTAATTATCCCTCCTCCCCTAAGGCCTCCCCCCACCAAAGTCATCCAATAAAAACTTTGAGATAACCGTTTTGTTCCATATAATTCAAAGGTCAATATTTACGGTTTTGGTGATGATATAACCCTCCATAGTTCCTGGAGAAAGGGCTACACGCCATATCGGTACCGGACGTATCGATATCAAACGTATTGATATGGCCGTATTGTTATTGGGGATATTGATATCGTATGGTATCGGGATCGGGAATATCAGCACCGGTGTTTTTTTTCGATTATGGTTTTCCAATATTTCCAACGTTTTCTATGGTTTCCCAACATTGGAAAACAAATTTGCCCAATACTCCCTAAGAAATGGAGCGAACCACAGCCCATAGTAACCAAAAGTTGAAAAACACGTTTAAAAAGAACTACCTAGTGAAAAACAATTGCCATCTGGTTTGGACCAACATGGTACAATTATCATAGTAGTTTCGGTGGTCGTAGAAGTAGTTGCAGCGTTAGTGTTGTATTTGTAGTAGTAGTAGTAGCAGCAGTATTAATGACAGTAGTAGCATTGTAAGGAGGCCTTATTTTCGTGTAAATTTGGTAGCTTAATCAAACAGTTCGTGGTAACGAACTGTAAGTAAGGAGCGACCCGGCTCAATGGTAACCGAAACTCTAGAAAATGGGTTTTTGATACCAATAGATACATCAAAAGAATCAGATCTCAATGCTGATTTCAAATGTATAAAATTTTCATCACGTTTAGTCCTACCCAGCAAAAGTTAAGCGCCTGAGAAAATTTGCCTGATTTCTAAAAAAGGTGAAACACCCCCTTAAAGTTATAGAAACTTGATGAAAATCACACCATCAAATTCAGCGTATCAGAGAACCCTACTGTAGAGGTTTCAAGCTCATATCTACAAAAATGTGGAATATTGCATTTTTTGCCAGAAGAAAGATGGTGTTTATTTTTTTTTATTCATTTTTTTTATTTATTTTTTTTCCAGGGGTGATTGTATCGACCCAATGGTCCTAGAATATCGTGGGGGGACTCATTGGATTGGTTCCAGTGCCCTTTTTAAGTAACCAAAAAATGGAGGGCAACTAGGCCCCCTCCCTCGCTAATTTTTTTCCCAAAGTCACCTGATCAAAATTTTGAGATAGCCATTTTGTTCAGCATGGTTGAAAATATGATAAATATGTCCTTTAGGATGACTTAATCCCCCGAAGTCCCCGTGGGGAAGGCTGAAAGTTATGAACTTTGCCCAATGTTAACATATAGTATTGGTTATTAGGAAGTATATAGACGTTTTCAGGGGGATTTTTCTCTGGTAATAGGGGGGTGGGTGGGTTCGGGGTTATATGGGAAGATCTTTCCATGAAGGAATTTTTCATGGGGGAAGGGACATTGCTATGAAGGGGGCGCCGGATTCCCAGCATTATTTAAAAAAAAGACCAGAAATTAAATATATAAAAAACACGTTTTCCAACTGAAAATAAGGAGTAACATCAAAACTTAAAACAAACAAAAAATATTAAGTGTATGATTGGGTTCACCCCTAGTCAGTACCTCGCACTTTAAGCCAAAGATTTTTTAGTACTTTCATAAGAGCTATTTATTCTAAATAACGGCCTTTGTGATTAAGGGGTCATTTTTAAAGAATTGGAACAAAATTCGAACTTTAGCTTAAAGAACGAGGTTATTGATTAGGGGGCGAACCCCCTAATATACATATTAAAAATATATGAATATAGAAGTTCGTTACGTAAGTTAATTCGTAAGTTACGAATATTTATTACTAATAAAAACGTTCGTAAATAAAATTAAACAAGTTTCGAGAAAGCCATTTAACCAAATAAAAGTAAAATTAATATGCAAATTTTGTTTTAATTATTCATGTACGGTGAACCAAAATCAAAACCTGCATCAATTCAAAAACATTCACAAATGAAATAAAAAAACAAGGTTTTTGAACTGAAAGTAAGGAAAGACGTTAAAACTGAAAACGAACAGAAATTATTCCGTATATGAAAGGGGCTGTCCCCTCCTCAACGCCTCGCTCTTTACGCTAAAGTTTGACTTTCTCACAACTCTTATTTTTTTAAACAATAAAAAACTTTAGCGCAAAGAGCGAGGCGTTGAGGAGGGGACAGCCACTTTCATATACGGAATAATTTCTGTTCGTTTTAAGTTTTAACATCGTTCCTTACTTTCAGTTAAAAAAAACTTGTTTTTTTTTATTTAATTTCAGTAAGAAGCGGAACCCCCTTTGCTCCAGCAGACCAGAAGTAAACCAACTATTTCAAATTAGCTTAATTGTGAAAATACCTTCTCTTTGTATACACAGTCATAAATCTTGAAAAGAAACTTTTTTGTTTAAGCATCGAACGACACTTGAACCAATAATAAATATTTGAAGACCCAATCTAGACCAGTCTTGTATAAAACAGAGACAAATGTCCTAAGTGTTACGACATTTCAAGCTTTAGAATCAAGGCTTCGAAATACTGGAAAAAAAAAATACTTTTTAACAAGAAGGTTGGTGATTGGCTAAAAGGATAGGGGAAAGGTCGCTAAGCGAATCAGATACCAAATTGAATAAGATGTACGGATCAGAGATAAATCGGGGTAGTTTTGCCTCGGAAGCTAGGAACTGAGTAAGTGAAGTTCTTTTTAACTAGGATAAAAAGCTACCACTACGATTTATAAATTTCCTTTTGAACATAATACTTAAATGAAGTAGTAAACTTTTGAAACATTCCTGTTGCTTGGTCCAAATCAAAGATCCTATTTGAATTAAATTAACACTTACTTCCTTTGAGCCACTTGGACTCAAACTTTAGTTAGGGCGAAAACTCCCCTTTGAGGGTTGCCAATTGATTCATAGAGGGTTTCCATCTTACTGTTAGTTGAGGTAACCCTGAGATTCTTTATGATTAATTAATTTAAAAAACAAAGTTTTTCCGAGGGAAGCAAAGAGCGAAGTTGAAACTTAAAACGGACAAAAATTATTACTTCACAGCCTATTTAATATATATTAATATAACTAGTACAAATAAACCAACTAATTATGTTTCGCTATGCTTTTATGATTATACAAAACTAGCGCTTTACTGAAAACACAAAAGTCAAGTATAAAAAAAGGACTATTGATTTAAGAGTCAAAAGTGAGTATGTAGCCTGACAACACTAAACGAATCTATAAAGCTTTTTATTGTCTTACACCAGTTTCAACATTCGTAACTTTCAGTATACAATTAAGATTATCTTAAAAACATAAAACTAAATATTTTTTAATAACCGCGAAGTAATTGAACAGCATACAGAAATATTGGATTTATTTATCAAGCAGCATTTTGCTCTCACCAGCTATAATACCAATAGTGGGTAATATAAAGTCTTAAATTTTTAGAAATATGCTTTAGTATCACTTGAAATGAAGATCAAATAAGACATAATATGAACTCTGGAAATCCGATTATTTCTCTCTATACAAGAGTGAATTTCAAGCTATGATACAAATTCTAAAACTAGCCTATAGTGCTAATACTATCAAGATGGCCTTACTTCGAACTTGTGTACAAACTAATCATGACATGTCCTTTTAAGAATCAAAACGAGAGCCAGTCAGTGGACTAAGCCATTGTGCAGAAGTGACACTAAATTAAATGTAAAAAAGTTAAGAAAAATCCTAAAATGGATTGTTGCTTTATTTTAATAGGGATTGATCCTAAAAGGGATTGATAATGCTTTCATTCTATAAAAGGTGTCCTTAATTGGTTTGCTTTTACTGTACCAAAACTCCTATATTATTTTGTGTTTTCACTGAAGCGCTAGTTTTGTATAATCATAAAAGCATAGGGAAACATCATTAAATGGTTTATTTGTACTAGTTGTATTAATATATATTAAATAGGCTGTGAAGTAATAATTTTTATCTGTTTTCAGTTTCAACTTCGCTCTTTGCTTCCCTCGGAAAAACTTTACTTTTTTAAATCAATCTTTGTTCGTTTTTTATTAAAATTTAATGCAGGAACAACGCTGCCATGATCTTTTTATTTATACGGAATAATGTATGCTCGTTTTAAGTTTTAATGCCACTTCTTAGTTTCAGTTGAAAACTTGTTTTTAATATAATTTCTAATTATCACCGATCTAGGGGAGATAAGACAGCTCTAAAAAAATGCTGCAAACAACCTTGACATCTAAGAAAAATTTTAGTCCATAACATAAAGTTCATTATCCATACTTCACAAAGCAAATACATGTTTATCAGAAACGTTTGTTTTTCAATGAGCAAAAAGCTGTTTTTACTCGGCCGACTTCGCCTGAAAAAGTCATAATGAAGTCAGGGCTTTATAAATCACTTACTGACTAGCAGAAACTAGAAGGGTTCTGTAACAAAAGAAAGCTGTTTAAGGGCTCATTTAAAAGCTTATATTTATACTTAATCACTTTTTATAAATTTGACTTGATAGCACATTCCCACAAAGTGCACTTACGATTGTTTCCCCAACTTTTTTAAATGAAACAAGTGCCTTTTCCAATGAAATGACCAAAAAAAGGTGATTTCAAAACCTAGGCAAGGGCAAAAACTATGGGGGCAAGGACGTCCTTTTCCCTCAATTACTGCCGTTAGAACTAGCACACAGGCTTCATCACAGCGTGAAATTTGAAGGTTCAATTAAAAACTGTTGATCAATCAAGCTCAATTTTTGGTAAATGTTTTGTTGAAAAGTTTTTAGTTTTAGTTAATTTGCTTTCGCAATAATCTTTTACTTTTAATATGACTAGTTGATTTATGAAACTTACTAAGAGGGTCTAGAAGGGGAGTATATGTAAGGCGATCTTATAAGCCCTCAGTTAAGGGCTTTGGACCATAATTATTGCAATGGTAAAGTTTTATGCTTCCAAACTCTTCCACTTAAGAAGTGGTACCAAAAGTGCCGTTTTTAATGCTATATGGCACTTTTGGATGGTAAAATTGATAAAAAGCACGTAAATATAAGTAAAAGGTTTAAAGTCTACCTTCCCGGGATATGCCTAAGAAATGAGTGCCATTAAACATCACTTTTTAAAGTTCTGCTAGCCCAATAGCCCCACACTGTAAAAAAAAATCGTTTGAGATTCAACAAAAATTGTTTGTAATGTTTATCAACAACAAAAGTTAATTTTTCAATAGCTAAAATTGAACATTGGAGACCATTTTGGAATTCCATGGTCATTATTGAATTTCCAATTTGTTGAGAAACAAAAATGTTGAAATCCTATATTCGAATTGAATTTTCAGTTATCTGACAAAACAACATGTTGGATTTTAAGATCCTTACTGGACTTCCATCTTGTTTGCTGGATTTCTCGTTCTTTTATTGGATTTCCATCACTAGCGTTGTTAGCCTAACCTAACCTATGTCTAAGTCTAATATCTAGTTCTCAGGATTCCGTTTCCTTTTCTTCTTTCTGAAGCATCAATAAATACAAAAAAATAATCTCATTTCTTTTACAAGAACAGAAAATTACAACAAAAAATTTCTCCCAGATAATATGATACCTCTTAACGGCTGCATTTTTTATGGTGGAAATCAGTAAATAAATAGCGTAGCAGCAGGCCGACAGAAGACACTTGAGTAAGAAATATCTTCCAATCAGGAAAACAGTGACACTCGGACCTGAAGTGAAGATGAAGTCAAATCGTGGCACAAATAAAAGAAAGACTTCCCCAGTAGAAGGGACCCTATTGATCGTACGAGAGCACCGTGCTGCCATCTACAATTGAGTCTGACACTGATCCCACACCATATATGGGCATAGAGTCCCTAGGGAGATGGTTTTTCTCACTGAGAATGAAAAAAACAGGATTTTTCTCACTTTTATGGATGTTTCTTGGATGGTTATGAGTGTTGGTCAATTTATTTGTTGTTTTTCTTGGATGTCAACAGCAATTTATGTCTGTTTTATGGTTTTTCTCACTGAGAATGGAAAACCAGGATTTTTCTCACTTTGATGTATTTTCAAGGTCGATTTATTTGTTGTTGTTGTTGTTGTTGTTGTTCGTCCAGGTGCACGCTAGGGAGAATGTTATGATCCAGGAATAGGAAACAGAATCACGTGTCTCCTTCTAAACCAATCAGAGGGCTGGTTACATATTAGCGGCGGAGGATTGCAGAGAATATAAGGAAAGGATTTTTGCTATAGTTTTTTTAGTCTGTGAATAGAATTCAAAGGAGTGAGAAGAAGAACAGTTTGACTTTACTCATTTGGATATATATTTGTGTGTTGATGACGAGTGGTATGTTTACCCTATCAGAAGTTGATAGTGAAGTTGATGGCAATAATACAAGAGCACCAAACATTGCGGTGGAAATCACGAGAGGATCACGGCTTTGTCTGGAATGGGATGAAGTATATGCAAGATATGTGATATCCTTGAGCAAAATTAAAATGGAGGATCAATTATGTTTCGCTGCAAAAGTTGATATAACACATCTGAATAGACTTCAATGTGCTTTAAGTGCATTAGTGAAACATATCGAAGACAATAAACTGTATCGCTAATTGTACATGCTTATTATTATTATTGCTGTAATTATTCAATAAAATTGTTTCGAGATCGAAAATGTTCCCTTTCTTTTCGGGTCAGGTTAGAATGCTAGGGCTAACGAATCATGGTCAGTCTAGAGTCAGCAGTCAGAGTGAAAGGATTGAAAAATGAATAAATTTGAGAAAGAGAGAATTAGATCGAATCTAGTGTTTATGGAAAAACATTTGATTTTGGATGATGATTTTCTCGAGTTATCTCTTCAACGCAGGATATTCTCTGGTCAGGGAACACTTGACAATATAATGAAAACTGATTCTCCCCCATTGGACTATTGTATGAAACTTCTAAGATGTGACTCAAATGCTTATACTCAATTTATTGATATATTAATTGGAACAAAGCAGAATCATGTCGTGGATATACTTTTGAAAACATTGCCAATGGATTCAATGTAGATGGCTCCCCCCACCATTCGAAAGAGGTGACGTCACAGAGCTACTCCTCTCTCATTCCTCCACCTTGAATTTATCCGTCGGCAGGGACGATCAGTTTCGTTTTAGCTGTGAGAGAGTCAAGTGACATTGGAAACCAAAAAAAAATGTTCTATACATGTCCATTATGCATGTACACTCTTGGTAGTTGGAGTCAATGTGAGAATTGTACAATTATTGATGACTATAGTGAAAAGTGCAAATTATGTAATCCTTGTAAATTACATAGAGGCTATGCAGTACAAATTAAAGGATGTAATTCATGTCTTGAGGAGATTTGCGACTCTCACCCTAGAGGACACCTATGCTCCAATTGTCACTACGATAAATGTGATCAGTGGGAGAATACTTACCCCGCTATGATTGGAAAGAATCCCAAACGTGATTTCAGTTTATTTCTACGAGATTGGTATCGTCGTGGATTTAAATTATTCTGGGAGGAGGAGTCTGGTCTACGATTCAACTGTTGGGGTAACAAGACAATTTGGTTTCTACGTCATCGTTGTGACAACACTGCCTATTATGACTATAAACCAAGTGATTTTTATTTGGCAGTTACCGAATGTGATTCACCATTTGAAAACACTCTATGCGATATTGCTTCAAATAGACAGATTGAAACTCGTGAATTTCATAATATGAATACAAATATTATCATTGACTATACAAAGAGATATGACAAGAGTGAAGTTACATTGTACTGTAGAAAATGTGACCCTGACTTTGCAGCCAATCAAGATCAATATACAGTGAATCCAAATGATTTACCGGCATTAGTGGTTCACGACAGTTGCCTATACATCGATGAAGAAATCTAAATTGAAGATTTAAAGACATTGTTGTATATATATGCTTTTTATTAATAAGCAAATTCACAAACATTTTTTAAGCACTTTACTCGTAGGGCACTGAAATCAATATTATATAGGTCTGAGAGGATATTTTCCACTAGAAAGTCGTTCAGACGTGGATTGTCAACATAAATGTGGAGAAACTGCTTGTAAGTATAGCCGCGACATCGGAACACAAAATATAGTAGTGCATGGAAGCCACAGCTTTTAGCCGTTAGATCCTGCACCCTCTTCCGATTTTGAATAATAGTTTTCCCACTGCTCTCAATATAGTTGCTGATGTGGGGTGTGTAAAATGTATAGGGTAGACCAAGAGGATCAAAAAATTCAATCGTCTTCATTGTTTGAAAGATGCACAGCCAATGACCCGTCAACACAGTCGATGGACTGCTATTAACGATAATTAAGCTATTATTCACACTTTAAATTTTTCCAAGAAAGTCCGAGGGCAGACAATAGGATTTGTACTTGGACATGTAGGGACCCATATTTAATACATTGATTATTTGACGGGTGTTCATGGTGCCAAGTCTAGTAGAACACTGCCTTCGGGAGTGATTTACCAATAGGTTTCATATTGATTTAGTGAGATTAGTGCAATACTCTCAGCCAATGGGTCGGCAAATGTACACTCTAAACGCACACTCCCCGTACGTACTATACTCATATCCTGTGTACCAGACAAATCCAGTACAATGATACCATGTGTTTTAGCAAACATATCTTCGGTTATACCATTTTCAAATAGTTGCGAATCGTGATCTAAGGTTTGCATGGTCAACTCATACAATATTCTATAGGATTTATCAAAAGATAGATTGTAGAGTGGGATACCGTTTACTTTGCACACAAGAGATGAAAGTCCAAACATCTCGAATTTATGTGGGCATTCAGTCCACGATCCTATTGCACTTGCGCTTTTTACAAATGCTAAAGCGAGTTTTGACGGAATTTCGCCATTGATAAAGGATGACTCGGTGAAGGTGCGTGACCCCATGGCAATATGACGGTGATTGGTGATTGCATGAGGAACAAGTAGTTTAATATTATTTCTATTGGCTCTCAGTTTTTCCACAGCCAAAGCAACAGAACTCATGACTTGTTGTTTGCGTACATGAAGTAATGCCGAGGTGAGGGAGAGAGTCACATCAGGATTGGAAGCAAGTTCTTTTCTCAATATGAAATTTGATGGTGCAAGCGTTAGTTTTATATCCACTTTAACATTGGGTGGCAGCCATTGGGGTATATTAAATATTTCATGATATATTTTTCCAAATAGATGTAATTCGCTAGTTGTAGCATTTTTAAGTGCATCTGTACTATCAGTATTAGTAATATATTCATATCCATTGGAGGTGCCTCTCAATTCCTTGTATGACTTGGGTGTCATCAACATGAATTGCATATAGCATGTATAATTTGAGAGATTGTTGCTTGTGCTCACCAGCGTGCCATTGATGTAGACACTGATTTGACGAAATAAATTATGTAATATACAATTTTTATAGGATATTCCATCGCCCCGAATAGGCATTGTATTATGGGATTTTCGGACTTTCATTTGTAAATCTATAAATGTCGAAGACATGTCAATAAAGTAGTCTTCATTGGAATAAATTTGAAAGTGGATATTATCAGAGAGGGGTTGTTGTGGATAAAATTGTTCATAGTATCCATGCTTGAAACTCACTTCAACATTTTCTGCATTGAATAGATTCAATGATGAGGTGATTGAAGGTTGAGAATCCTTATGCGATAGGTAGGATATCATAGGAAAAGAAATCTAGTTTCGATCCAACAATTCTCTTCCTGGGGCTTCTTCTTCTGTTTACATTACGTGTCGGCTTTTTCCTTCTTTTCTTTGACAAGAGTGGTGATGTCTTTCGTTTCTGACCTGAGTGGAGACTGATGAGTGATGCAGTGTTTCTCGACCTTTTTAAACCTTTTCCATTTTGTTTTAATCTCTCGCCAAGGGTTCGCACATTGGACCTGAGATTTTCCGAAGCACTTTTTTTAAAATCCTTGCCAGAGCCCCAATCGTATAGTGTAGAAGATGCAAAATCTGTCGCAGCCGGTACAAGATATTTTCTAGCCAGAGGTAGTGCAGAGCGAAAGAGCTTAGCAAACCAACTGCCAAGACCGTAGCCAGACATTGACGAGCGACCTTTGTAATAGTCCATTCCATTGCCCTGTTGTCTTGGGCCAAGAGTATTAACATAGCAGTCAATATCAGGACAAATGAATACCACTTTTCTATTAGAAATCTTGTTGTTGTTGAACGATGGGCCGAAAATGGCATGTTATCACAGCCAAACCTTTTGAAATTGCTATTGGATCACCCAATTCAGTTCGTAGTGTTAACTGACAGAGTTCCAAATAGGAAGTGTTTACGGGAATATATTGAAGATGCTTTATATTGTAGTGGTGAGTATATTCTTGATTGGTTTTTCGTTCAAGAACTCGTAGGAGGGAAACATTTGAATTACCAACCCGAGATGTTTCCACAAATGAAGCGTAGAGAAATATACAAGTGTCCGTGGAGAAGGCTGGCGGGTAGTCAGCAAAAATGAAATTAGTGTTACCGGTACTTTTACCATTGATTATATTGAGCTTAAAGCCAAGAACATCCTTTAGGTTATCATTGAGAATAACCTTTTTATCGGCAATAGGTGAACTAATATAGATCTTACCCTCCTCCTTTGAATAGTTGAAAAGAAAAGCTCTTTTTTTACGAGTGGAAATTCTTTTATTAATAGAACGACATAAATCATTAATACAGGTGAGTTCCTCGTAGGGTAATTCAATATATGGATAATTCATCCAATTGATTTTTGAATTTGTTCTTGATCACCTGAGGGTGGTGGCGGCCAATCATAGGGTCTAATTTTTATATCATATTTACGATCTTTTCTCAGGATGTCGTAGGTATTTTTGAGAATACAGTCGATAAGAGCCACTTCATACGCGCCCTCGAATTTGATGGTGGGAGAGAGTTTTGTCCAAAAATCACTTGTTCTATTCAAGCCATTGTAGAGAGGATCAGAAACATTGGACATGAAAGTCACGTAGAAATCATTGGGCATTGTTAATGTCTTCAGCACTGACCCAAGAATCAAAATTAGAGTTGTATCCCAGCCAGCGAACGAGCAACTGTCTCTTGTCCCTACGAGTATGACTCTTTAATATATTTTCAATTTGATAAATTTCACTAGTGTTTCTAACTTTTTGCAGTTCATATTCATAAAAACCGCCGAGAATCTCATCATCTTTGGTGTCTCGCAGTCGATATGTCGTGGGTTCGGTGTCCAGGATTTTAGACACTTTAAAAAGTTCGGTGCTCCATAAATAATTCCCCTTTTCAAAAATATTGGTGGTTCTATTAATTCGAACAGTATCACCAACATTGAATTTCTTCTTCACATTTTTTTTCTTTTTCACCATTGGAGTATTGCTTTAGAAAAGCATCAAATGTATTTTCACTGTAATGAACTTCCCGAGGGCTCGAGTTGGACAGAGATCGATGAGGTCGATGGTTATATATCCGCATGATTTTATCTAAATCATGAATAAAAGCAGATGTATTTTTCAGTGTACAATATCTTGAAATTAATAGACGAATCGTTCTTATTAATCGTGCAGCCAATGCAGCCTTTATCGGACTGTGACTATGATAAAGTGTTGTATTATATTTCAATAGAACCTTTTGCACATGGGGATTAACAAATTCGCTACCACGATCTGATTGAATTTTTCTATAGCAATCCTGTTCAAGAATACTTTCAATGGCCTGAGCAACTTCAACACCTCTCTTTGACCGTAATGGAATGGCATAGGCATAGCGACTAAAGACACTGATTGCCACCAGAATATATTTGTAGGGTGCATTATGACGCCGTTGAATTGCGTCTAAAGTTAAAAGATCCGTTTGCATTATATGCAGAGGGAAAAAGGCTTTAGTTTGTCGATATTGTTTGCCACGAAGCCTGTGATTCCGATGCAGTGTGTAACTCGGTTCATTCTCTAGATACTCTTTTGCTTTTTTAAATGTGCTGTCAGAGACAACTTTAGAAAGCGTTTTGGGAGAGCTTAAACTTCCCGCTTCACCAATATTTTCATAGACACCTTTCAGAACTTCATCCATTTTGAACGCAAACAAGTAGTGTAATTTGCACTCCCCTTTTGCACACTGGAGGGTGAATCAATTCGTCTTTGCTTTTGACTAGCAGCCACAGGTGTTATAAAATCATTGCTGCTGCTGCTAGTATTTTCAAATATTGAATCTTGTTCTTTTTTAAATGGTGTTGGTGTTGTTGGAGGACTATATTCTCTTAGTTTCTTTAGAATTTGCTTTTTGCCAATAAGACTTTTGGGAAAGTTTGATGCATTTAGAAAGGTGTATAGATTATTGTCAAATGATAAAAGTCCTTTACGATTCGTCACCATATCACAAATTAAATCAACTAGATTATAACTTTTTCCCTGAATTATAATTCGTTTCCCTGTGCTGTCGACTTGAACTTGATGTTCATCAGCTTCCAACATGAGATATGATAGTACTCTTTTACTCTGTTCTCGATAGGTCACTGGCAATAGGTTTCCAATTTTCGATACAATTGAATTGAATTCCTTCTCCTTTGATTGCACTGCATAATCTTGAGGAGATGTTTCCTGTTTGGAGGGATCGGTAACAGCGACGGGGGGTCTCTCACGATATGGTCTATGTTTGTCCACACGTCGCAATGCATCTTGAAGTAAAAGCAGTTTTTTGTCATCGGCAATATTCTCATCATTAATGAATTTGCTTAGATTGTCTTCAAAATGTTCGACGGGCAAGAGGACAAGTTCAAATGGTGTCAATTTAGAGAGTTTAGCCATTCTCTAGAGAAAACTGTTTACAAGTCCTGCAATTATTGGCAGTAAAAGTGTAAAAAAGCTACCGCCCACTTGAAGAAGACGTTTTCTTTTAAAACTTTTTCCCTTGTTTTTACAAGCCAAGGCGCGTACAGTGGAACGATGTTGCTTTGTCTGTTGTCTAACACCTTCTGACAGTTGAACATTGCCCTCGGTCAAATTGAAACAAAGTTCAGATATTAGATTAATGAAATCATTGTCAATACCATGTTTGAGTATGGCCTTCCTGAGTGGAGGTTTTGAAGTGCTTAAAACGGAAAATAAATGCCGTTGTTCGTGTAGTTTCTTCAGTGTCATAATGGCAACTAATAGCCTTTTCTACTGTTCACCGGAAGATATACTGTAACTTCATTGTCGAAAATGTCAGTGACTACACGTAGATCCTCGGGCGTGCTCTGATTAAGATCCAGCAAAATGTAACCGTAGGACTTATTAGTCGCCTGAGTGTACGCTGACAGCAGAAATTTAGGGGGGCCGGGGTATATCTGTTTATTGTGAGTTATTAGCGAGATAGAATCACGAACAACTCGATAGATAATATAGATGGTGCAATTCAACGCAAGGGTTCGCATACATTTGCTCTGACGAAATAGATTGTGTAGAACTAGGGTTATTGAAATCTGATCATAGTGGGAGCGAACGGTGAACAGTTTTAGCATTTCCTGTGAGAACTGTTCAATGGATTCAGCCAAATCATCAATAATCAGCCACGAGTTTGGTTCAATACTATTGAAAACATCAAGTCCCCGTATGAATTGTATTGGTATGGTTGTGGCAATGGCTTTTATTTGATCGTAGGACTCCTGCCAAATATTGTAGCAATAATAAATTTTCATTGGTTTTTCCAAAAACATTTTATGACAATTTTGAATTATTTTAGCTAAGTGTTGTTTTCCCCGACATTGATGGACCACATAGAAACGATCTGAAGGGTGTTTTAAATTGATACATGCTGCTGCTGTTGTTGTTGACAACAGTCGGACTACAACTAACTGTAAATCATACGTGTCCAGTGAATAAGTAGTAATAGTAGTAGTAATTTGCCCATAGATCTATCTAGTACGTCATTAACAAGAACAACACAAAAAACAATATTTTATGGTCATTTATTCAACATGAAAACTCTATTTGTTCAACATGAACATCAACAACATAATAACACTTGTTCAACAAGAACAACAAAAAAAACAGTGACACTTGTTCAACATGAACATGAACAACAACGTTAAAAATGACATTTATGTACAACATTTATAAAAAAAACACTTTTGTACATGAACATGAACAACAACAAGAACAACAACAACACTTATTGTCTTAAAAACACTTTTTGTCTAGCAAGAACACTTTATGTACATCAGAACACACAGTAGCACACTATTTGTACAACAGCGCTTGAAAACAACAAAAAACAAGTGGAACATGAACTTTAAAAAAAAACTAGCACAGTTAAACATTATGAATTTAAAATGGGGACCCGGGGAACTTTAGGACCCGGGAACACCCCCCTAGATATCAAATCACTCCCCGTCTCTGATTTTAACATTAGTAGTTGGTTGGGGGCTTGACGTTTCACCAACTCGGGATAGAGGGACGGATTCCAGTTGGTGAAATCCATCCGCGAGCTGATGTGTTTCCAATTTTCTAAATCACCCAATAAATGCTCGATTTTTACCTTTAGCAGCAGAGAATCTGTATCCCCATAGTAAACTTGAACCTCCCCCTCCCGTAGCCATTGCACCTTGCACACATTGTAAAAAAAACGACAACATGAGCTTTTTGGAAATTGCAAGTACTGAACTACCTCCTGCTATATTCTTGTTCAGTACCACATTTCTCTTTTTCCTGTGTAGAAGAACCATGCCAGCCTCTATGCTCGTGAACGATGTAAAATTGGGGTCGGTAATAATTCGTGCACACTCTAGAGGATCAGTCACGACGTCACAGCGAGATCTGTTGCGTACGCTTTCACACATTTTGCCAAAAGCTGAATTTAGAATTGATTTGTACATTTCCTTCTCTACTTTGGAGTTTGCCCTAGAGCGTTTATCAACAAAAGTGTCGATAAACGTTTTCAAATATGGTTTCTGATTGAATTGCAGGACCCTATGTATTTTGGTGATCTTGAAACCATTGTTCACCATCCAGTGCAAAAGCACATGGTGAACAACGATATTCTCCTTAGAGTCCAAATCAGCAATCAGATTTTGCTTAGAGGGGGTCCAGTGCATCCCCATATCCTCAATCAATGATCGATTGTAGGGTCTCAGTGAGTCCCTGGTCACAGGTCGATTGATACAGGGAAAAACAAAATCTCTGACTGAATCATGAAGCGCCAGTGGAAAATGCCCGTCAATTTCAAAGAACCATCCTTGTGGCCCATTGTCCTCGACGGTGGTAATGTCGGGGAACTCACAAGGATTCTCAAGCCATTGATAGTTCCCACACGGCAAAGAGTAGTGAAACATTGCCGAGGGGTACAATGAGTTCCTGTCCAAGAACACTGCATTTGACTTTGCACCGGTGTTGCTGTTTTGTCCGCTCGGATCGGTTGACAAGACACGATCCCCATGAAAAACATACCCTCCCCTCATTGAACGCTCTACAAAAAGGTGCTAATCTACATAAGTTATTAGACCTATTTCCTCCCTACTAATTTTTAAAATCAAGTCCATCACCAAATGTAGCGTGGAAAAATAATAGCCTATATCTAGCCCGAACTCTGAATAGATTTGGTCTGTGTTCTTGCAGACTATGTCCAACAGAGTTAAAACGTCACTGGCCAAGTACAGTCTACAATAATCCCACCCATTTTTACAATTTCCCTTAAACCACACCTTCTTCGCAAACTCTTAGTCCTTGGCTGTGCATTCGCTGTTGGTGAGTGAATTGTAAAAAGCTTCAATTGGAGGTAGTTTCACCTCGCTTAAGCGAGCGCCAGAATAGTAATAGTCGTATGCGTATACACCTTTACAGGTCAATAGGTCATACATTTCACTGTCTGGAAAGTGCTGTTTAAGCAAAGGAAAACTATCAAAATTGTCGCTTTTCTGCACCTGAATCAATTGACTCAATGCCTTGGGAAAAAACTAAAGGAATCTAAAAACCTGATTTTATTCCAACACGTATGCCCATTATTTACTACCTGCCATTTCAGCTCGAGAAGCAACAACTTCTCGGCCGATTTGGGAATAATGTTATAGGTAAATGAATTATTTACCCATGGACTATTTACTCCCCCTCCCTCCCTGTGCATACGTGCCAGTGCCGGTAAAATAAATTTTAAATCATAATTTGCATTGTGAATAAAAACAGGGATAAAAAACTGCTGGCTAACATTTAAGTTACACGACTGATGCGCTACCCCTCTAAAATTACTACCCCAAGAGGATATTTCCTGCCACAAGTGATTATGGTCTCTGACTTTCCCCTTACCCCCTCTTTTCCCTTTAGTCCCCTTATCCCCCTCTTCAAACTCCCCCTTACAAACCCAACATATTTTTTGATTTTTAATCGCGATACGATCCTCTGCAGACAACACCATTGGGTAATGCGTATTTCTCAAACGAGAAATAGCGCCATTAGCTGTGCCAATTAATTTAGTCAGTGCCTTGACCATGAACTCTCCCTCATCCAATGTTTCTACCATTTCTAACTACTGCATGGTGTTAGAATTGTATCTTTGTGCATGGGCATAGGACACTCCAATAGCTTGATGTTCTTTGATTCGGTTTGGAAATCGAGGATCGTTCACTTCCACCAGCTTAGCTTCACCATCCAAAGATATTTTGTTGCACTGGCGGAGGGTGTTTTGAAAATTTTTGTAACGTAAAATGGCCCTATCCCCTGAAACCGTTTCCACTGACTGGTAGCCATGCCGTCTACAGTGCTTCATATGATTTTGTAACTTTAATTCTGTCCAAAATCGAGACAGGCATGTCGGACAGTAGAAACGTGCACCCTGTTTCTTACCCTCCCCCAGAACTCTACTGATGTCTGTGATTGGATTAAAATGGCCAATTGAATTGGCTAGGTCACTAGATGGTGGTGTGTACAACAACCAAACCCAGTGTTTGACCAATTCAATTGACGGGCCCCTTACTGGGAACACCACCCCCTTCTTTTTTGAACGAACCCCATCTTCAAATTCAGTTTCACACTGAACCACAGTAACGCCGATATTTAAATGAGCATTGGCCCTTTCAAAAATATCAATAGATCTTAGCGTTACTGGGTATTTTCCCTCTAAACAAGTGATATCTACAATGGGGAAATTGGACCCCTCCTTCCCATGTACAGCACAGTGATCTAAATTCGTCTTGGTAGCGTCATCTGCTAGAGGCTGAAATGCTGATATGAGGAAAGCGTACTTGAAACATTTTTGACCTGTTTCAAAACAGATCCGTTGGACACCTTTACAACCGACTAAATCAGAATTATATTTTAAAACTATTGACCACTCAGAACCTGCCCCCCCTCTTAAAATAAAATCTTTCTTAAATTTACAAATATTAACACTTAAATTTTCAACATAAAGAACAACCGACCCGCTCCCATTTTCGTTATAATTCTCGAGATGCGTAATAACATGACCTATCCACTCGGAAAAAGCACCCTCAAAATTCTCTAAATTTGGATAAATCACAAGCATCTCGGTAAGTACATAATGGTGGTAATGTTCACTTTTTCCCTCATTTAAATAAAACACCTTTAAAACAATATAAACCTTAATTGAATCCCGCCCCCTCCCCACAACTGAATTTGGTTCTCCAGAAGTGCACGAATTCTATCTACATAGTCATGCACAATTTCTACGGGGTCAAACACAAAATTACCACACAAAAGCGAATTAAATGGGTCCCCAAAAGTTGCAGTGTAGACAACTATTGCATTTAAAATTGTTTTTGATAGCTGAAATTCGGGAAAAGTCGTAAACTGAATATTACCCCCCTTCTCCCCCTCCCCCTCTTGTAGATTATCAACACCTCCTCCCCCACCCCCTCCCCTCTTGTATATTATCAACACCCCCTCCCCCTCCAAATTGTTCAATAATAGGGCTATGGGAAGCCACTTTATTCGATTGAACTGGGGAAATGTTCATGTAATCTGAGGGGGAAAGGTTCCCTGTTAATTTCCGGGTAAAATCATCCAAAAGTTGCAAAGTATTTGGACTTAGCAATGCTAAGTCCGAATCTGAATTACCTACATTACCCTGCTCAACTGTGCTTAAATCTACATTAAAATAATCACTTAAAAAATCGTTAGTATTAAACTCAAGTGAATTAACGAGTGTATCCTGCTTTGACATTTCATTGTTGTAGAGCTCCATATGCGCGTCCTCTCCTTCTCCAACTGATGAGCACGGGGGAGATGGTGAATATGGAACCAGGACAACCTATAAATGAAAAATAGATTATTTTGAAAGTGTCTAAATCACCCCTACTGTTTTTAAAAAATTGGATTATTATTTACATATATGCTTGAAAACACACTTAATAGCAGTAGCATTTGATTTACTCAATATATTCTGAAAGTTCCAACTTAACGAAAATCTAAAGGATGACATAGAAGGTTTTGATTTTGTTCAAACAACCTCTCCCAATTTCCACTATTTAATGTCCCCCTCCGACCCATCCCGGCCCAGCGCTTCCCGCGGTGCTTGGTGGCAAAAAAAAAATGCTCACATTTTTATATCCTAGCTGTATTTGGGTGTCTGAAGCCGCTGGCGAAGCATGCTGGATGGCAACCTCCTGACCTAGCGTAGGTGGGGCAGTTTTTAAAGGTCAATTTAGAGCGGAAGGGCAAGCGAGCGCAGATTGGGCTGGCAACACTTGTTTGGGGGCCCTCGGCCAGCGATCATATTGCTTAACTGGCACCTTCGCAGGGGCTGCCTCGTCCTCTCTTGCTCTCTTCGATGGAGGGGGGGGCAATACATTCTTCATAATTTGCCTTAAAGAAGAGACAAAACTAGTATCGAAATAATTTCCCCTTTTTTACAGAAGGAAAATTAGTATCCCCACCCCCTAACCATAATTTTGTCTAGAAAGCATATATCACTAAGAAGCCTCCTCTCCCCCTAAGCCAAAAGCAAAGCAAAAAGTAAAATTTACGAGAACACCATATATCCTGAAAGTTCCAGCTAAATACAATCTAAAAACATTACATAGTAGGTTTTGATTTGTTTCGAACAACTCCTCAAAAAATAATTCATATTAATAGCCCATATCTGCTTTGGAAAAAAACGGTGTCTTTACTTGGTAGCCTATTCCTTTCATGATACACAACTCATTCCAATAGAAAGTTGTTTTTATAATATTTGTAGAGGCAAGGTGAACCATTCGCTAATAAAGCAGTTTATATCGCAAAGGATTTTGCTACTTATTATGAGCGGCATATAATGCATTTTTTGGCTTCGCTAACCTAATTCAGCAGACTGAATATATGCACTTGTTATGATTCAAAGGGAGAACGTTATATTTTATCAGGTTGAAAAAATAGCGAGAAATAAAATTTAAACTTACATTTGCAAATTCAGGCTGTATTTGGGTACCGGATGGTCCTGGCATAGCATGTTGGAGGGCAACCTCCTGACCTAGCGTAGATGGGGGAGTTATTAAAGGTCCATGGAGAGCGGATGGGCAAGCGAGCACAGATTGGGCTGCGGCTTGGGCAGTCAACACTTGTTTGGGAGGTTTCGGCCAGCGACCATATTGCTTAACTATCGCCTTCGCAGGGGCTGCCTCGTCCTCTCTTGCCCTCTTCGATGGAGGGGCCGCAATACATTCTTCATTATTGTCCTTAAAAGAAGAGAAAAAATATTAGTATTGAAATAATTTTCCCCTTTTTTACAGAAGGAAAATTAGTATCCCCACCCCCACTAACCATAATTTTGTTTAGAAAGCATTTATCACTAAGAAGCCCCCTCCCCTTAAGCCAAAAGCAAAGCAAAAGGTAAAATTTGCAAGAAATGGTCCTATTTTTACCTTGCTGAGAAATTTTTTTAAATGTTTCCCGTCTATAGGCTTTTAAAATAGAAAAAGATTGTTAGCCTAGCAGGTTATAGGCCTAAATTACAATCTTGGATGTAAATGGTATCCATGCACTACACATAATAAAGCTATCTTTTTCTTAGAAACCCTCGGCCCTCTTACTGCCCTAACGCGAAGAAAACGGTTTTGTTTTTTCACTTTACAATGATGATGATAGAATTGAGGCTCCATAGGCTTTTAAAATAGAAAAAGATTGTTAGCCTAGCAGGTTATAGGCCTAAATTACAATCTTGGATGTAAATGGTATCTATGCAGTACACATAATAAACCTATCTTTTTTCTTAGAAACCCTCGGCCCTCTTACTGCCTAACGCGAAGAAACAGTTTTGTTTTTTCACTTTACAATGATGATGATAGAATTGAGGCATGGCCCCCTCCCCCCCTTTTCAGCAATTTCCTAAATATATTGTTAGGCCTTAATTTTGAAAATAACTCGTTTCTCTACTTCCATACAGGTTGCGTAGCCTTATCTTAATTATTGCATTTGTCAGGTTAACTGTTTTAATTTGACGGAAAGAACAATTCCTTTGACTAGCCCGCTATCGTAAACACACACGAAAAGGGTGCCAAACTAGTTATAACCTTGCGCGGAGCTTTATGTCTAAACATAGCGGCTTAATGTCTAAGAATTGACAGAAGTCAGTTGTCACTTTTAGCTAGGATATAGAATGCATAAAATTGTATAAATTTAACGAAAAGAGAATTATTTCTATTGGAAGAATTACACTCATAAACAGAGGGGGGAGAGAGGGGGTTTAGGTGGTAAAAAGAACATATTTTACGTTTTCTAGCGAGTATAAAGATAGCATAGTGGAGTTTGTATTAGAGTGGGGGGGAGGGGGATTTACCTGAATATACTGGAGGGTGACCAAGGAAAATAATTTTATTTTGAAAATAAAAATGAAAATGTACTAAAACAGAACTTACATGGTAAATTGAGGCTGCCAAGGCTTCTAACTCATCAATAATATTCTTTGTTGTATCCATTGTGTCACAATACTTTCTGATAAATTAAATCACAATGCATGTCCGTTATATATGAAATCTCAAGGGCGAATTGCGATGTAATGGGGGAAACCATATGTAAGCGTCCCTCTGATTGGCTTAGAAGGAGATGTAACCAGCCCTCTGATTGGTTTAGAAGGAGACACGTGATTCTGTTTCCTATTCCTGGATCATAACATTCTCCCTAGCGTGCACCTGGACGAACAACAACAACAACAACAAATAAATCGACCTTGAAAAT
Organism: Artemia sinica; assembly: GCA_027921565.1. Taxonomy (NCBI): domain Eukaryota; kingdom Metazoa; phylum Arthropoda; class Branchiopoda; order Anostraca; family Artemiidae; genus Artemia; species Artemia sinica. The sequence continues at coordinate 60,003,941 of CM051263.1, forward strand.
ACATCAAAGTAAGAAAAATACTGTTTTTCCATTCTCAGTGAGAAAAACCATAAAATAGACATAAATTGCTGTTGGCATCCAAGAAAAACAACAAATAAATTGACCAACACTCATAACCATCCAAGAAACATCATTAAAAGTGAGAAAAATCCTGTTTTTTTATTCTCAGTGAGAAAAACCATCTCCCTAGGGACTCTATGCCCATATATGGTGTGGGATCAGTGTCAGACTCAATTGTAGATGGCAGCACGGTGTTCTCGTACGATCAATAGGGTCCCTTCTACTTTCTCCCCCCTTTTTTTCTACCTCCAGAGGTGAACGGTTGCAATAATAATGCCACGAATCCTATCTTTTCTGAATACCTTTGACTTACTCATAAGATCTCATCAAATGTCTTGTTCACCGCCTCATAAAATCTGTGTGTTATAAAATTAAAACCTTGCAAAATAGATCTTCTGCTTAGATCAAGTACAACAAAATTGTTTTCAGCTTCACAACTTTGCTCAATCCAAATTTATAAGGTTTTAAAGATAACCAAATACATTTCCTAGAGTTTGAAGAAAAGAAAACGCATTGATATAGCATAAAATTCTATTCAAATAACAGGAATTGCATTTTGGGAACTAAACCTTGCGAAAAAGAAACTGATAACTGAAAATTAAGGTAAAATGTTGTTTTGTCAAAATTTTAATAAGTATAGACCTGTCATGTAGGCAAATTTAAGGACCCTGTAGAGGGAGAAGGAGTGGAGGTAGGTACTTCAAAATACCTTCCAGGGACATACTTTGGTGCTTATGTACTATCTTGAACACATGCGCTATATTATATAGGGAAGATGCGGGTTTCTTTCGAAACGGGTTTCTTTCAATAGAGAAATGGATTGTAAAGCGTGGTTTGTTATTGGGTTTACAATATTTAAACTATTGTTTTATGAGGTTTAGGAGGAAAAAGGGAATCTAGGTTTGGTTAGGTTAGGTATTTAATCTATACTATGCTTTACCCCCTATCCCCCCCTACTGTGCAAATATATAGCCAAAATTCGTTTCTAAACTATTATATTTTTATCCTATTTTGTTTTACTTCATTAGCATTAACAAACTTCGTTTTTCGCGTGTGTTTCAGATAGTATATAAGCACCCATACTTTAGCCTGTAGACCCATCCCTGAAAGTTTCATTTTCCTAACCAAAGCCCTTTCCAAGATAGCAAAAAGTAGCCAAAGTAGAGTTGATACTGTTCTATTAGCTGTAAGCCAGGCAAGATAGATGATAAAAGAAACTAGTCAAACAGGTTCTCACAACGGAGAATTGGATTGCAAACAGTGGTTTCTAACTGCGTTTACCATATTTAAACTTTAGTTTTTTGGGGTTTAGGGGGGAAAAGGTACCTAGGTTAGGATACATATTTAATATATGCTTTGCTTTACGCCCACCCCCCTAATGTGCAAATATATAACCGAATTTTGTTTCTAAACTAATGCATTTTTATCCTATTTTGTCTTATTTCATTAGCATTAACCGAACTTCACTTTTTGCATGGTTTACAGCTAATAGAACAAAACCGTAGAATTTTACCAAACTTTTTTTTATTTATAAAAATGTACTATCTTAAACACTTTGGGAAACATAAGACACAAGTTATCAATATTAATAAAGTAAACTGAATACTTACCATCACAATCGGAATGTCTTCTCTCTCTGATCTGAATGCCCCCTAGGCAAAATCGTCGCTTCGTCGTTTGTAGGTCTTAACATTAAATCTACTTTCTGTATTTTACGTTTGTAGGTAGTTGAAGGAGATGATTTTTTTTTTGTTTGTAAAATTTATCTTAAATAATAACATTCGAAAACAAAACAAGAGACAAATTAGGTCTTGGGAGGAGGTTTAGTTGCCCTCCAATATTTACGATCTCTTAAAAAGGACATGAACAAAAAAAAACAACAAATAGAAACGCATCTGTGATCAGTCTTCTGGCAAAAACATAAATTCCACATTTGTGCAGATAGGAGATCATAACCCCCAAATTAACATTTTCTGATACGCTGAATCTGAAGGTCTGATTTACATTGAGGTTTATTGACTTTTTGGGGGTGTTTCTCCCTTTTTCAAAATCAGGCTCCCTGTTTTGAAAATCCCTTTTTCTTCTGAGGCTTGGAGCCTTTAGTGGGTAGATATTAAACATAATGAAAATTATATGTTTGCAATCTGCATAAAAACCCAATTCTTATCAATTGTTATCAAAATTCCATTTTTGAGTTTATGTTACAATTGAGCTGAGTCGCTCCTTAATTACAGTTTAACACTATGAACTGTTTCATAAAACTTGTTGGGCTAACGTCCTATTTTTTAATTAGTCCTGTAGCAAACTAGAGTTTTTGAAGCACGATTCATGCTATTAAAGTGTAGTATTTCTGAGTCCAGTTGAAATGTGCACCATTTTAGAAAATTCTTTTTTTTGGGAAGCTTTTGGTTCCTTTACGTGTATGTAAAGGACTGAAATACCCATACAGGCGTATTCTTTTCTTCGATATATTTGCTCATGGGCGCCCATAAGCTGAATTCCAGGGGGGGACAAACCTCGTCTAATTGACACTTTTAATGCTATATAATAGAAATATCAGAACAAAAATATAAAAATACGCAGTATCATTCAGCCAAGGGGGACGGATGCCCCCTCCCCCTTATGGGCACCTGTGTATTTGCTTACTTGGTTATTCAGCGTAAGCAGCAAATTTATGGCAAATCCAGGGAAGAATTTTTTTGAAACGCTTTTTGGGTCTCATTACAAAATGACGTTCATCACAAAAACATAAATTGTTCCCACAAAAGGATTTTCGTTATTAATTAGAAAAAATTGCATTCAGAGAGTAATATATCTTCACCTTTAGAACTGTTAAGGTTAGGGTAGAACCTTAAGAAATTTTCTACCTGCAGAAACTCACAAAAAATGTGTTTAAAAAAAGCGATTGTAAAAGTTAAAAGATAATTTTTGTACATAAATTTCTGCGTGTTCATTTTGCAGACAAGAAAGCTCAACTTATTTCAAAGTAAAAATTTGTTTCTTTATTTTTATAATTATCTTTTTATGCTCAAAATTCAATTAGTATTCCTCTTTTTCTGCTATAACTCAAATATTTGAATTGAACTCATACTGAACATATTGCTTTCAATGGTCCTATAGTCAAATTTAAAATGATATTCAAGAAACTTCAAACTGCTGTTGAAGTCCAAACCGTGTTGATTGATATAGCCTATTTACGGTGAAAATTAAATTTTTTCTACTGAAAAGAACATGAGTCTTAATAATTTCAATAATTTGTAATAATTCAATAAGCAAGTCACAATTCCAACAGAAAAATTGGATTTTTTTGTGACTTCTTTGAATTACATAAGCAAGTCACAATTCCAACAGAAAAATTTTATTTTTTTTTACTTGTTTGAATTCGAGCAAAACATTTTGTTGGAAATCAAATTTTTTTACAGTGCAGCTTTTCTACTTGAGACACGAAACCAAAAGTGCCGTTTTTAGTGCCATTTGAATTTGATGATAGTGGAATTTATATGAAAGACGTAGATATGTGCAATATCTTTTATATGAGCTATAAAATTTCTACCAACGATGTTCTGGTAGCCTGCTAGTGCCACCCTTTGAGAAATAGCACAGAAAGTGCCATTTTAGTGCTATATGAGTAGAGATGGGGGTGCTACTCCCATTGCCCACCCCTGCTGCCACCTATAACTTTTTTACATAGTTTAATGAGGACAGGGTCAATGACCTCTTTCTCAATGACCTTTTTCTCCAGGTGTGTTTTTGGCACGCTCTCAGCGAATGTTATGATCCAGAAATAGATCCAAGTCATTAATGTCTTTGCCTCGGAAACAACTCTTTTGGTCGAACTCCAAAGGATATTAATAACCAAAGGCCATGGAAACAATTCTCCAAGAAACATCTTAGCGATGAATTGTTTTAGCGCGGGAATCAGGTTTCTTATTAATTTGAAATGCATTAGCGCAGAGATGCCAAACAAAAGGAACACGCTGAATTACGTTTAGGGATTATTTGGGCGAAACCGTTTTAGACAGGTTATGGGATTATTTGGGCGAAACAGATAGAGACATTTTAAAAGATGATTTTTGAAGAGATTTTAGAAGAGAATTCAATGGTGAAACTCTGTGGTCGTTAGAATACACAAGTTTCGTTTGAACAGTGTTGTGAGGTCCTCTAACCCAACGCCAAAGGGTTCCGATCCTCCTACCCCAACCCCGAAGGAAGCACCGGTACTCAAAGGTCCCCCCAAGCTCCCAAAGAGCCCCAGCCCCCCAAACGCCCTCCTCAGACCCTCAAAGGCCCTCCACTGGTCCTCAAGGGCCCACCAGACCCCCAAAGGTCCCCCGGACCCCAAACGCTCTCCTCAGACCTTCAAAGGCCCTCCCCTGGTCCTCAAAGGGTCCCCGGACCCCCAAAGGGCCCCCCGGACCCCAAATGCCCTCCCCCAGTCCTCAAAGGCCATCCCCGGGCCCCCCAAAGGACCATCGAGCTCCCAAAGGACCAACGGGGTCCCAAAGGCCCTCCACCGGTCCTCAAATGTCCACCAGGCCCCCAACTGCCCCCCCCCCGGACCCCCAAAGGCCCTCCCTGTGCCCCAAAGGCCCTCCCTGTGCCCCAAAGGCCCTCCCCCGGCCCCCAAAGGTCCTCCGGACCAGAGAAGCGCCGCCGGGATGCGCCGTGGGCCAGGAAAGCGCCGCAGGATGTGCCGCATGGATGCGCCACGGGTCAGGAAAGCGCCACAGGGATGCGCCGTAGGAATGCGCCGTAGGGATGTGCCGCAGGATGCGCCGCAGGGATGCGCCGCAAAAAAAGTAAACTAAAAAGTAAAAATTTCGAAATGTTATCCCCCAAACGCCCTCCTCAGACCCCCAAAGGCCCTCCACTGGTCCTCAAAGGTCCCCCGGGCTCCCAAAGGGCCAACCGGCCCCCAAGGGCCCCCGGGCCCCCAAAGGTCCTCCCCCGGTCCCCAAAGGTCCACTGGGCTCCCAAAGGCCCTCCCCCGGCCCCCAAAGGTCCACCGGGCTCCCAAAAGACCACTCAATCCTCAAGGGCCCCCGGATCCCCAAACGTCCTCCCTGGGCCCCAAAGGTCCTCCCCCGGTCCATATACATGCACACAAAAACTCACACACACACAAAAACTTACACACACACACACACACACACACAAAAACTTACACATGCACACGAAAACTTACATGCAGACAAAAACTTACATGCACACAAAAACTTACACACACACACACACACACAAAACTTACACACACACACACACACGAAAACTCACACACACACGCCAAAACTTACACACACACAAAAACTTACACACACACATGAAAACTTACACACACACGCCAAAACTCACACACACACACACAAAAACTTACACACACACACAAAACTTACACACACACACACACACACACACAAAAACTTACACACACACATACATGAAAACTTACACACACACGCCAAAACTTACACACACACGCCAAAACTTACACACACACACACAAAAACTTACACACACACACAAACACACAAAAACTTACACATGCACACGAAAACGTACATGCACACAAAAACTTACATGCACACAAAAACTTACACACACACACACACGAAAACTTACACATGAACACAAAAAAAATTCACACACACACACACAAAACTTACACACACACACACGAAAACTTACACACACACACGCCAAAACTTACACACACAAAAACTTACACACACACACACACACACGCAAAAACTTGCACATGCACACGAAAACTTACATGCACACAAAAACTTACATTCACACAAAAACTTACACACACACACACACACACAAAACTTACACACACAAACACACGAAAACTCACACACACACGCCAAAACTTACACACACACAAAAACTTACATGCACACAAAAACTTACACACACACACACACACAAAACTTACACACACACACACACGAAAACTCACACACACACGCCAAAACTTACACACACACAAAAACTTACACACACACACACACGAAAACTTACACACACACGCCAAAACTTACACACACAAAAACTTACACATGCACACGAAAACTTACACACACACACACACGAAAACTTACACACACACGCCAAAACTTACACACACAGACACACACACAAACTTACACACACACACACAAAAACTTACACATGCACACGAAAACTTACATGCACACAAAAACTTACACGCACACAAAAACTTACACACACACACACACACAAAACTTACACACATACACACACACACGAAAACTCACACACACACGCCAAAACTTACACACACACAAAAACTTACACACACACACACACACATACACAAAAACCTACACATGAACACAAAAAACACTCACACACACACGCACAAAAACTTACACACACA